>APFE030693780.1:6394-28963 GCA_000404065.3 Pinus taeda
ATTATTCAAGGGTTTTTATTAATTTTGATTATTTTTAATTCATTTTAATTATATTTTCATTGTTTTATATGGTTCATTCGACTAATTTTTATTATTTTGATTATTTTTTTTTAATTTCATTGATTATTCAAAAAAAATGATCTGTTATTATGGTCTCGACTCCATTATTTTTTATTAATTTTTAGGGTCTTAACTTCTTGTTTAATGTTTGACTTTGAATTTTTTTATCTTATTCTTATTTTAATCTAATCATTTGACTAAATATTGACCATAACTTTTTTTTTATTTTATTTATTATAATTTGATCAAGTAATTGGTTATATATTAAAATATATTATTTTTCAAAACCTAGTTGTTTATTATAACCATTAACTTTATTAAGGGTCTCTACATTGCTCTCTATTTAATCTAGTGCCAAGATCTACTTCTCCATCTTGTCCCAATGATGAACCACACTAGATGGTTCGAAACACATCCACAAAACTTTTCGTATGTGGTTATTGCCGATTTTTTTCTTAATTGCCTAATATGGATCACAAAAGCATGAGTTAGATAATTTATAATTGTTAATTTAGTATTACATCATGGAAAATTAAACATTGGAATGTAGCATGGTGGATGACTCCATCTAGTTGTTAAGTCTTCGAAATGGTATTGTTAAAAACATAACTTAGCTATTAATTAAGGAAATAGAATGGATATGAAGGGGTTTATTTTTTCTTGAAGTTAGGTTGCAATCCCATTGGATCACTATGTAAACTTTGGTATTTAACAAAAATTGTTTTCTAGAGAAATAATTTGGCAGAACCCTGGCATCATATATTTGAAAGAAAACTAGTTAGAGTAATCTAACATGTGTTCCAAAAAATATATGGAAAGTCTAGGTGAACAAGGTTAGACATATGACCATCCAAACAAATCGTTTGGCAAATCATGTGTGTGCAGACAAATGTTTACTAAACACCTTCATTTTAGATAGCCTTAGTTACCCACCAAGTATATACGATATCATTACATCCATAAATCTTGTATGTTTTATAGTTCATTGTTCCGACTTGACTTTGGATTTAAACACAAAAATTCATGTACCCATCCTCACTGATTAAGAGAAGATTGAAGGCAAAAAATGGACATGGATTCCACAATTACAGAGCTCATATATATAAGAATGAATTATTGACCATTTCTACTAATTAATCTATGCTGGAGTTGTTAAAGTGCTCTGAAAGTGCCGAAGTTATTAAAGAAGTCAAAAAATGATGAAGTTGTTGAATTTAGGCATAGAGTTACAAATATATTGTTGTTTTTTATAATCATGAGAATCCATAGACATACTATTTGTGATGGAGGAGATTTGTGATTTAGTTAATAGACTTCTACTATACTTTTAAGCCTACCATAATGAATCATGAGTCTATACAAGACCCACAAACCTAGCTAAATAGGCAAACTAAGTTTGGAATCACATGAAACCTTTATATTGTTGGAAAAAGCTTCCAAATGAGGAAATCCACCATTCAACCTCAACCCGTAAACTAAAATTACAAATATATAGAAGATCTATGTGAAAATGTACACCAGGGGAAAGGGGATGACAAAGAATGCAAAGGAAAAAATACACAAAGTAGATTCAAAATTGGGAAAAGAGTGAAAAGCTCTTATTGTCATTCAAAATTAGTTAAATAAACTACATAGAAGAAAAGGAAACAAAAAAAAAATTAATAACTAGAGAAAGTCCCAACTAAAACTCAAGTAACTGAACAAAATCTAAACTGACTATGACACCTAGTAGATAGTGAGATTAATTCTCTCAACGCCCCCTCATAATCTCAAATGTTATAATCATTGGAACTTACAATTCCCAAGTGCTCTCTTTTAAATTCAAATAGAGATTTTCCCAATGGCTTGGTAAAAATATCTGCAAGTTGATCTTGTGATCCTCAAAAATTAAGTAAGATATCTCCATCATTGACAAGCTCACATATGAAATGAAAATGTTTATCAATATGCTTTCTCTTTTTGTGAGAGACCTTATTTTTTGATAAAGAAATGGAAAAGCTATTATCACAAAAAATAGGAGTTGGATCCTTTTGAACATTTGAAAGATCCTTTAATAGCCTTCTCAGGCACACTGCTTGACAAGTTACTAAAGTTACATCTACATACTCTACCTTTGCAAAAGATGTTGAAACGATGGGTTGTTTCTTAGATTCCCATGAGATCAGATTGGTTCCCAAGTGAAAAATCATACCCTGAGGTGCTTCTGCAATAATCTAATATGTTTGCACAATTTCTACTTGTATAGCCTAAAAGTGAGAAATATTCAGAATGTGTGTAGAACAAGCCATAGTCTATTGTACCTTTAACATATCTTAAGATCGTTTTTGCAACCTTCCAATGAGAAATCTTAGGTGATTCCATAGACCTGGAAATAAAAATAGCTACAAACTTGATGTCAGGGCTAGTTGCAATGAGATACAAGAGACTACCAACTAGACTTTTATACAATGTAGAATCAACCATTGGTGTTACATCTTGTTTGCTCAGCTTGGTGCCTAGAGAAATTTGAGTATCAGTTGGTTTGCATTTGATCATTCTGAACTTTTGGAGGATGTCAGGTTGACAAACGAAAATGCCATTAGCAAATTGTTGAATTTCAATGCTTAAGAAGTACTCCATGAGCCCTAGATCATTCATATCAAACTTTGAATTCTTCTAACATCATAATACCTATATAAAGAAAATCATCAACATAAAGGAAAACAATGATAATTTTATCTTCATGAGTTTTGGTATTTACAGATTTGGCTCATGGATACTTCTGCAAAATCCACTTATTATGAGGTAAGTTTTAATTCAACAGTACCAATCTCGGGGAGCTTATTTAAATTTATAAAAGGCTTTTTTCAACTTGTACAACTTATTCTTCCGTACTGGAACCTTAAAACTAGGAGGTTGCTCCACATAAACCTCTTCTTGCAATATACCATTTAAGAAAGGATATTTTACATCAAGTTGAAAAACTTTCCATTTGTGTTGCGTTGTTGTGGCTAGAATAGTTTTGACTGTGTCTAACCTTGCTACTGGAGTAAAGGTTTCGCCATAGTCAACACCAAATTGTTCTAAGAATCCTTTGACAACCGACGTTTCCTTATGTTTCTCAATTTATTTTCCATTGAGTTTGGTATTATATACTCACTTGACACCAATGTTGGTTTTGTCTCTTGGGAGATCAACCAGTTCACAAGTCTCATTCTTCTCTATGGTTGTAATTTCTTGATTCAATGCATCAACCCAATGTTTCTCTTTTATTTCCTCTTCAAAATGGGTCGGTTGACAGGAAGGAAAGGAAAATATATTATGTTGATAAAATTCATGCTCCTACTCATATATTTCTCTAATGCTTCTAGTTTCCTAAGTGTCTTCTGAAGATGATGAAACATTGCTGGAAGATGTGCCATTTTCTAAGTGGTACGACTCTTCCTAAACCTGCAATATTAGTAGATGTCGTGGATGAACAGGTTTATTTAAAGCTTCATCAATTTGATCGGATGAAGATTTATTTTCAAAAATTTAACATCTTTGCTTAAAAAAAAATCTTGGTGAATGGATTGTAGAGTCTATAGGTTTCGTACTATTCATTATATCCTACATAGATACATTTTTCACTTCTATCATCAAGTTTCTTTCACATCTTCTTAGGAACATGTGCAAATGCTACATAACCAAAAATTTGAAAGTAAGAGATATTCACCTTCTTACCATCCCAAGCTTCTTAAGGCACTACATCTTTGACACTTGTTGTTCGAGATCTATTAAGAACATATACTGTAGTAGAAACAACTTCAACCCAATAGTCATTCGATAACTTCTTCTCACGAAGCATGCATCTTGCCATATTCATTATCGACTAAATTTTTTCTTTCTACTCCATTCTGCTATGGAGTGTATCTGGTTGTCTTCTACATGATGATGCCTTGTTGTTGACAAAATGATTTGAAATCATTGGAATTATATTATCCTCCTATGTTAGAACTGAGTACTTTTAAAGGCTTTCCACTTTTCTTTTATGCTTCTGCTTTGAACTCTTTGAATCTTGAGATAGTATCAGAATGATTTTTGAGAAAATAAATTCATATTTTCTTGCTATAGTCATAAAAAAAAAGTCAGAAAATAAAGACTACCACAAATGGATTGTGTCTGCACTGGGCCACATATATTTGTGTGGACTAGCTCTAAGGGATCTTTTTCTCTAGTGGAAGATCACGTGGGAAAGCTATCTCTTTTATGCTTTGCTAGAATACAAATTTCACAGTTACAATCTTTTTAATTCACAACAGGGAGACCAATGACCATAGAATATTTCTATAGAAGACTTAGACTCTAGAATGGAATATGCCCATACCTAGAATTCCATAATTGTGACTCATCTATCCTTGACACATTGTGTGAAAAAAAATGTGAGATATTTTGACTTCTAAGAGTCAAGGGAAACATCCTATTCTTAGTTTTTTCAAACTTTTCTATCAGTATTCTATTGGGAGGTTTGTCATAGATATAACATCTGGTCCCTTGGAATATTACATCATAACCATGTTCCATTAACTAACCTACACAAATGAGATTATGATTCAGATGTGGAACGTAATAAGCATCAAGTATATGTCTCTGCTGATTTTTTTTAGTGAGAAAAAGAACGATACCTTTGCCTTCATATTTTATACGTGGACAATCTCCAAGAGTAATTTCAGATGTTATGGAAAAATCAATGCAAGAAAGCATATTTTTATTACTTGTCATATGATTGTTGTAGCCACCGTCTAATAACCAAAGGCACTCACCGTGATTGTCTTCAAAAGATGTCAGGAAAGAAACATGGTTTCAGAGTATCCGTCATTGTTGGAGATATGAGCACTCCCTCATTGTTGATCTAACTATTTCTTTCTACATTCATGTTGATAATACCCAAATTTCTTGCAGTAATAGTGTTAGACATTAGATTTTCTCCATGCTTTGCTTCTCTGTGTTTGGTTTTGTTAAGATCTTGACTGCTCTGATGCATAGTGATGTTCTGATCGGCCTCTAGCTCTACATTTGCCTCACTTGTTGGTGCCTCTATATCCTCTACCTCTACCTCTACAAGGGAGACTTGTGATTTGAAAGTTTGTTCCATGGAATATTCTCCCAATTTAAGTCGTGCATCATGTGAAATCAGTGCTCTAGTCAACTGTTTTACTGAGAGAGTTGTAATATCTTTGGATTCGAGAATGGTTGTTACAACCATGCCATATTTCGTTGGGAGGCCTCGGAGGAATTTTTCAAATATCTCTGATCTGTAATGGTTTCACCAATAAGTTTGATGTGATTGACTATTGCCATGACTCTAGCCATGAACTGATCAAAACTATTTATCTCAATCATCTTTAGTGTTTCAAACTAAGCTTGCAATGTCTGCAATTTAACAGCATTTATTGTATCATTACCCTGATATGCAACTTTTATAATATCCCAATCTTATTTTGTTGTTGATACGTTAGTTATCTTGTCAAAGATAGAGTCATCAACGAAATTCTATATCCAACATTTGGCTCCGTGTTCTTTCTTTCTCATTTCAACAACTACATTCCTTTGATTATTGTTCATGGATGCAAATATTTCTTGGGTCGACTCTACATAGGTGTTCTGAAATGTATCCCAACACTCTTGGACTTGTAGACATGTCTTCATTCATAAAATCCAAAACTCATAATTTTTACCAAGCAAAATTGAGATCTATAGTAAATCATTGGAAAAAGCCATTTTTCAAAATATGGACATGCACATTTTTTTTGTCACAAATCCTTTATTAAAACTCCTTTAATAAAATATTCTTCAAATAAATCACACTTTTTTAAATTCCCCTCCTTGAAAAAAAATCCTTTTTCAAAAATACTCTTTTTTTTTTAATATTACAATGTCCACAAACTAATGACTTGAACAATGCCCCTTTGTTTTTATTAGATCTCTTATTTTTTTAAATGTCTTTTGTCCTTTTGAAAAGAAAAACTAACGACTCTCTCTGTTTTAAATTATATGAGCCCTTTTAAAGGGTCTTGAAAATTCACACACATCTCGTAAGTCATAAGGACTTATGAGAGCTTTTATAATATCATGGAGATCGAGCAAAACATTTAAATAAAAAAATGAAAAACCTTTTGACCAGTGGGTGGCTTGTATTTCTTTTCACTTCTGTGCTTCGCATGGGGTCTTTTGTTCGTCGACACTTTAAGAACACACTATACAAAGCCTTGATTTTTCAAGGAATTTCTGCCTCGAGCTCCCAATCCATTGTTGTTTCTGACTTCGTTCTGTGTGTCGCACCTTTCTAATATAAATGTCTATGAAACCTTTTGCACTTGTGTTCACTGACTGACTGCAATAATTTGGAGGCTACTTTTTGTCACACCTTTTCTTGAGAGGTGCGAAGGTTCAAATGTTGTTGTAATTTCTCAGTTTTTTAGTTACAGCTAACTCTTCTCATCCTCAAGCTCCTCTCCACCTCTCATCTTAGAGTACAAAAAATGAAATGCTTCTCTCTTTGGATTCTTATGCAACCTCACACTCTGATATAATGACAAAAAATGCAGAGGTGGAGATACATAAAGTAGATTCAAAATTGGGAATGAACTCGTCTTCTCATTCAAAATTGGTTAAATAATCTACATAAAAAACAACAATTAAAAACTAGAGAAAGTCCCAACTAAAACTCAACATAGTAAAACCAAATCTAAAATGACTAGTATATATATATATATAAATGATCAAATTTAACCTTCGTCCAGAATATTCTTTGTCATCTCCCCTAATAAAGGCTTCCATCAATATGAAACCATAATTTTGTATGTTTTGGGTTTTACAATTTGAAAAATTGTCACCACACACTTTTAATGAACAAGCATCATAACTCTCTATTTATGATCCCCAATCCCAATCGGCAGTGTCGGATGGCTTCATTTATTTTGGGCAAGCAACGAGGGCGATTTAGTTTGCAAGGTTAGATATGAAATACGCATATCGTTCTGCCCAGATTTCAATTTCATACAGAACCATGGTGCTTAGTGGGTTCCTATTCAATTATCTAGCCTCCCCACGTTCGATTACCGGGGTCATTTTCAAATTTAGAAGTTCGATTGCTCAAATTATTTTAATAACCACTTTGATATTAGATTAGGGTATATAACATGGATTTCGAGTTGTAGGTTTCAATTTGCAAGTTCGGTGACATTGTATTTAGATTCGTATGATAATTTTTTAGGTGGGAGATGTAATGACATTGGAAATCACATTTATTACCAGTTTTTTTCAAACGATCATATGCATAACCTTGGTCATCAAGTTGCATAGGTTGGGAAGTGAAAAATATCACGTGAAAAATATCATATTGATGTACAACAACAATACTACAATGGCACACCGAATAAATCAACAAGATAATCTCGTTGAGTGGGATGGTTTCTTTCATTGTGCTTCATCTTAGCAGCCTTTGCATGTTGTAATCAATATAACATCTTTGTCACCTCTCCCTTCCTTTACATGGTAAAATCCAAAGCAATTTGTCTCTCATTTTGGTTATTGGTGAGTTTTATACATATATGGAAATTTTCTCCTAAATGACATGTTTTATGTACCGAACTATAAAAATATTCAAGATTATCAGCAAAGAAACTTTCTCAATATAATGTGCTTGTGGAACAGGTCTCGTGGGACTTAGAAGGCACGAGACTTAGAAGGTGGAATTTGATACAAGTATTCAAATTGCTCTCTCCCATGTAATCCATATTACATAGAAGGTCAACATGATTACCCTTGAATCAACAATGCATAAGGCTCCCATGCAAGCTCTTATTTTTCGGTTTGTTTCTTGGATTAGATTAATTTTGTAAGAAAATTATAAAATTAGATTATGCATGAGCATTTCACTTCCAAGTTAAATCTTTTTTAATAGACCTAGGGTTGTTTCATTTACCAAGAGAGTTGGTTCGCTAATTCATGTAATTAATGTTACTGATTCATTATTATATTTTCGTAAGTTTGTGAGGACATTTTATAAAATATGTATTTGGGAATGAAAATTGTAATCAAATTTATTCTTATGAATAGATCTTGAGAATATTTGAGAGAGTTCGAGAGTAATGAGGGAAGTTGGATTAGTGAGAGATTTATGGGTATAAGAAATCCTAGATTAGAGCCTTAGGTGAGGATTTTTTGTTTCTCCACTGAATTAGTTCAGAATCCATTTGTATGTAAAATAATAGTTAGAATACAAACAAGGAATGTAATAGCCTTGGTCAAAAATCTATGTAAAATTTAATAAAGGTAAAATAAGATCTTGGTCATAGGACACATATTCCAAGGTAAATGTTGGGAAAAAACAAAATGATGGGGATCACTTGTGATTAATTAATGACAATGGAAATTGGCAAAGGCAATCACAAAGGATTTGGAAAGGCATGAGGCATTAATTGGAATTTATTTATGAAAATAATGGAAATTAGGAGAAAAGGAAGGTGAAACGTCACAGGTTGCATGTGAGGAGGAAAATGAAGGAAAATAATGGAAAATTGAAGAAAATAGAGACCTGATTAATAAAAAGGCTTCTGAGAATCAGTTGATAGACTTTTTTTTAATTTAGTGTTGGATCTCTCTCTCTACTCTCTCTCTCATACTCTTGGACACTTAGATTTTTCTTGGAGAAACCTTGGAGGATTGTTGCATACTTGGGATTTGGAGCAAGAAGGCAAAGCAAAAGTAGGAAAATGCAAGAGGACATTGGGATCAATAGCTATACCAAATTTCTCTTGTAGGTACCGAGTTGTATGTATGATTTCCTTGCTAGTTTTTACATGCATGGCACATGCATGTGGTTATTTGGTTATGATTAGTCATTGTCATGGAGGATTGCCTAAATCGACAATGATTTTGCCTAATATTGTCATTTCCGGGTAGTCATGGTGTCGTGGGTTTTACTTTTGTTTCTGGTTGGTTTTCTTGTGCCTTTGGCTGTGGGTTGAGTTATTAGTTCCTGGAAGCCTTGGTTGGACAAACGTTATGGAAACCCTGTAACAGCTTGGGTTGAGTTACTAGTCTTGGAAGCCCTAGTTGGAAAAATGCTCTGGAATCCCTTGGTGGGTTGTGTTACTAGTCCTGGGATCCCTAATTGGAAAAATGCTCTAGAAGCCCAGCGGAAACGATGGGTTGAGTTACTAGTCCTAGAATCCCTGGTTGGAACAAATGCTCTAGAGCCCTGGACAACTTGGGTACAGACCAATATGGTGATGGTTAGTGATGTCTGACTATGAGATAGAACCACCATTTGAGGTTTGAGGTGGTTTGGCCTCTAGAAGCCCTAGTTTGGTTTTGATTAATTTGTTTTATTAGATCCTACATTCATTCTTGGAATATGGCATGAGGGAGACTAGCTGAAAGAAATATTTAGTTTAGCCTAGTCTATGGTTGTGTAGTTCTTGGAAGTCCCATATCTGGTTGGCTTATGCAATCATCAATAAGAGATCTTCCTCCTTGGTATTTTATGGGTAGATATACTTTTTTATATGTGGCTTATATGGTTGTTATATCCTTGATATTTTTGTTGGTTATATGTTAGTAATGAGTGAGTTTTATGACAGTGAAAATGTATGGCTCTCATCACGTTTTGGTTAATAACTGAATGTAAAACTAATATATGGCTTAATATATGGAAATGCAGTTATTGTGATGAGGAACTAATGCTTCTTAGTGATTCTCAGATAAGTGTGGGACCCCTCTGCTCAGACCTGTTGTTTAAACCCGTAGAATGCATATTTGTGATAGGTTTGACAAAATGTATGTCATGGATAGTAGGGTTCCATTCAAGTATTTGTTCAATTATTTTCATTTGTATCATTGTTTTGATGTTACTCTTCATTTATGGAAGTTTCATGGAGTTTTGGGCAATGGCCTGAGTCTTGGCCCTTAAAAGGTGGTACATAATCTAGAGTTGCTAGCACACAACTACCTGGAAAAGAACCCAGTCGTAGGCATTCCTTGTTGTGGGAATGACTGGAGGTTCCTAGTCACATGCATTCCCATGTCAAGGGAGCGAGTGCGGATTTACGGTAGAAAAAATTTAGTTTGTCTCAAGGGTTGATCACCTGGATGGGTTGGATGGCTATTGGGGGTTCTATTGTTTAACTGATACGTAGGGACTTGAATCATATCATATTAAATCTTTGGCACATGTTTACCTCAGTTGTCTGAATACTTGGAATATGTGGGAGGAGGGTGTTACAGAGTGATATCAAAGCATGGTTTCGTTCTCCCTAAGCGATGTCTAGTTTCCATTTCCCTTGGATGAATGTGTTGTCGTGTGTACATGTCAGTTTCATATATGTGTTCCTTATGCTTGTGGTCTATGTTCTTGTTTCATATGCTTGGTGTTGGTCATGGTTGTAGTGATGTCGCCATGTAGAATTTGATGGCATTGTTGTTGTATGTGGTTGTCATGTGTGTATGTCAGTTATGTATTGGTTATGCATGTTAGTACTTGTATATTGTTATGAATACATTGATGTGGTTGTAATTGTAATGCATGAGGTCATAGAATGTGGTTGGTATGGTCATGCATTGATGACTAGATAATTATTGAAATGATGAATAATCATAATCATATCAACATTTATTCATCATTCAAATGTGCCTGAGAAGAGATCCTTGAGGATTGGATCATGTGCCAAGCTGGCACCTTGGTTTTGTGGACCTTTCAGGATCCTTGAAAGGATTGGACCAGTAACCTATCAACTTGTATTGACTCTGATAATGAAAGTTCATGATGTTTTCTATGTATCATTTCTTAAGAAATATGTTAAAGATGTTGATCATATAATTGACTGGTCTATATTGCAGGTGGAGCCAGAAGGAGAATTCCAGTTGGAACCTCAGTGTATATTGCAGAGTAAGATGCTCATGCTCTGGGACCAAGCAGTTGAGCTGGTTAAAGTGCAGTGGAAGCACTTTGGGACCCGTGAAGCTACATGGCAGATGACAAATCAGATGTGGGCTATGTATCCTTCTCTATTGGCTGGTTGTGCAAATGTTTGGCATATGTTTAAGTGTATTTATATGTGTATATCGATGTAAATACCACCATGAGCTATGTTATAAATATCCAATAAGAAGTATTGATCCAAGTGGAATAGGCGGGTGGCCACCAATATCACTTGCCTATTCCACCTAGATCAAGTATGGTTGTCATGTTGTTACATTGTCATGATGGTTTGTTTTCAACAGGTTGATCATTGTAAATACTATAATGAGTTGAGTTATAAAGCTCCATGGGTAGCATGTTTTATTTACAGTAGTTTTGTGGATTGTAGGTGTTGTTGAACACCAAGGGCAGTGTTCCCCCAAGGGGGAGGGTTCTGTAACATCCCTAGCCAAAAATTGATGCAAACACTAATAAAGGTAAAATGAGACCTTGGTCATGGGACACGTATTCGAAGTTGAATGTTGGGACCAAAATTAGTAATAAGGATCACTTGTGATTAATTAAGGGCTATAGAAATTGGTAAAGGAAATGACAAAGCATTTGCAAAGGCATGAGGCATTAATTGGTGTTTTATTTATGAAAATAATGGAAATTAGGAGAAAATGAAGGTGAAAGGTCACAGGTTTCCTATGAGGAGGAAAATGAAGGAAAATAAGGAAAAATTGAAGAAATAATAGGCCTAATTAATAAAAAGGCTTATGAGGATCATTTGACAAACTTTTTTTAGTTTAGTGTTGGAGGTCTCTCTCTATTCTCTCTCTCATACTCTTGGAAACTTAGAGTTTTCTTGGAGAACTCTTGGAGGATTGTTGCATACTTGGGATTTGGGGCAAGAAGGCAAAGAAAAAGTAGGAAAATGCAGGGGGACATCAGGATCAACAAATACAATGAATTTTGCTTGTAGGCACCAAGCTACATGTATGATTTCCTTACTTGTTTTGGCATGCATGGCACATGCATGTGGTTATTTGGTTATGATCTATCACTGGCATGGAGGATTGCCTGGATTGACAGTGGTTTTTCCTAGCCTTTCCATTTCCTGTGTAGCCATGGTAATTTGGGTTTTACTTCTTCTTTTTTTCCTGGTTGATTTTCTTCTGGCTTTGGCTATGGGTTGAGTTATTAGTTCCTAGAAGCCTTGGTTGGAAAAATGATCTGGAAGCCCTGTAACAGCTTGGGTTGAGTTACTAGTCCTGTAATCCTCGGTTGGAAAAAATCTTTGGAATCCCTTGGTGGGTTGAGTTACTAGGCTTGGAAGACCTGGTTGGAAAAACACTCTGGAAGTTGGGCAACAATTGTGGGTTGAGTTACTAGTCGTGGAAGCCCTGGTTGGAACAAACACTTTGGAGCCATGGATGGCTTGGGTAGAGACCAATATGGTGATGGTTAGTGATATCCGACCATGAGGTGGAATCATTGGTTGAGGGTTGAGGTGGTTTGGCCTCTGGAAGCCTTGGTTTGGTTTTGATTGATTTTTTTTTTTGAGATCCCACATTCATGTTGGGAATATGCCACAGGGGTGATTCAGTGAAAGAAAGATTTGGTTCAATCTAGTCTATGGTCGGGTGGTTCGTGGAAGTATCACACCTAGTCGGATTATGCAATCATTAATAAGAGATATTCCTCCTTGGTATTTTATGGGTAAATATACTTGTTTATGTGTGGCTTATATGGCTATTATATCCTTAATCTTTATGTTGGTTATGTCTTGGTTATAAGTGAATTTTATGATGGTGAAAATGTATGGTTCTCATCATGTTTTGATTAATCATTGAATGTACAAGGAATATATGGCTTAATAAATGGTAATGAAGTTATTGTGATGAGGCAAAAATGCTTCTTAGTGATTCTCACATAAGTGTGATACCCCTATGCTCAAATCTATTGTTTAAACCTATAGAATGAATATTTGTGTCATGTTTGAAAAAATGATTGTCACGGCTAGTAAGGGTCTAGTCAAGTATTTCTTTAGGTATTTTCATTTGTATCATTGTTTTGATGTTACTTTTCATTTATGTAAGTTTCATGGAGTTCTGGGTAGTGGCCAGGGCCCTAGCCCTAAGAAAATGGCACAAAATATAAAGTCGTTGACATATAACTATTTGGAAAAGTCCCTAGTCATAGGCATGCCTTACTGTGGCAGTGACTGGAGGTTCCTAGTTGTATGCATGTCCATGTCAATGGAGCGACTAATTCTTTAATGCAGCAAAATGTTAGTTTGTCTTAGGGGCTAGTCACCTGGATGGGTTGGATGGCTATTGGGGTTTTTGTTCCATGTGTAGAAAGTCAGGTTGGTTGTGTTACGCTAGTTCGAATTCCTTAATTGATACGTCAGGAGTTGAATCGTGTCATTGTAACTCTTCGTGACATGTTTATCTCGGTTGGATGATTACTTGGGTAGATGTGGGAGGAGGGTGTTACAAGGAATAGTGTGAGAGTGCTGAGAGAGCGTGCAAGTGAGAGGCTTGTAAATCAAAGATTTGGCTTAGGGCTAGAATGGGCCAATTGATGAAAATCAGGCTAGAATTGGCCTTCTGTAAATTTTGTATTTATTAATCCATATTATATTCTTCTCAATAGCATATGGGTTCATATATTTTATAATTGTATGTGTGAGGTTTGATTTTGTAGGGAAGACTAACCTCATGAAGGTTTCATGCTTTCATATCCATGAGAGATCTGAATTTTAATTGTGTTAGATCTAGAAAAACTGAAGGTCAAGAGAGATAACATTGAGTGTTCATCAATGAAGGACCAATGATCCATCAACCTGAATGCCAATTTCATGTTGAAAAGTAAATGCCAACTTGAAGGTGATGGAATCAAAGTAAAATTTAATATGGAGTCTTGCAGGAGAACTGAGAGGAGACATAATCTTATACCCGAGAAAGATAGAGACTTCATTTGGATCCTAGTCAAGCCAAGAATGAGCCTCTATAAAACTGATTGTTCACAGAGCAAGAAAAAATATGATTTGAACACAAAGGAGAAGTGAAAAACTTAGGCATTTTTAAAATGACAAGAATTTTTCATTTAACGGTGTCGAGAGACAAAACTTAGAGTTTTGTTAGGAGGAATGCATCATTTGACAATGTCAGGTTGAAGGTTTCCATCTTGATGGTTGTTTGTAACCACCTTGTGCTATCGCTTTGGGAAATTGGAAGTAGGAAGAAGGCTTGTCAACGAGACTTCCCATTTGTTGATAAACAAGTAAAGGAGTGATATAAAGGACCGTTTTTACATGGTGGAGTGGACCCCAGTCAGAGGATTCTCCCCAGAGATTTTTGGTAACCCTTTATCCATCATGCCGAAAACTATTAAGCATGCTTATGTGTAGAAGGGAAAGGAGTGGGCTATCCCAGAACACTTAATTATAGGGCACATGGAGTATTATATGGAGTAGTGGGCCATCCCAGAGGTTTTATGCCAGAGGCATAAAGCCTAAAGGACTAAAGAGGTGCGCACATAGAAAAATATTGGGCACTCAGGCACTAGGCATTTGAATGCCTCAACCACACGGCCAAGTTCTATGACATAAAGCGATGTTCCATAGGGCGGAGTATAGAGGACATAAGAAATGTGAGAGGGTGTTGTTATAAATACTGAGTCAAAGGGCCGAGATATCTACAAAGTAGTTGTGATATATTAAAATCTTGAATTTGATGGTTTTGGTAAAGGGTTGTACACCCTTGCAGTTCCTCCCACTTTGTATTTAAATCCTCCCATTGTGAATTATTAAAAAAGGACTTATAATCCCTATTATCACCAAAAAATTGATCATCTAGCCTAATTTACTAGATGGATCGAAGTACACTATGTAAAGCCAGTTTTACCATAGTAAAATTGCTTTCACTGTGAGAAATTACTTCATAAACCACCTTTGTTAAGTAATTTATAATTAAATCCATGAAGAATAATTAAATAAATCACTATTTATTTGATTTTCTTCTAGGAATAATTAATTAAACAATTGTTCAATTATTATTCTTTGTCATATTTGACCCAATTATGAGAAATCAACAAGTAAATTATTAATTATCTTATTTTTCTCTAGGAATAATTAATTAATCATTAATTAAGTATTATTCCTTGTCAAATTTGATGAAATCCCTTAGGAATAATTAAAGAAATCATTGTTTGTTTATTATTCGTTAACCAATTTCTTGAGATGATAAATAAATCATTTGTTTATTTATTATTTATAAATAAAAGTTTAAATACCTTTTCCCTCCTAACGAGATATAATAAAATATTTGAAGTGGTTATTCCAAGAATGGGGTTAATAATATTTTATTATTGCTCATTATTCTAGGATAACTCAATATTTTGTTATAAATAGAAGGGTTTTCCATTCATTATTCACTTTTGATTATTTTCATTGTCCATGACCATTTTTCTTCCATTTGAGTTCCCATTGTGCTCAAACATTTCATTTGTTGGGTTTACACATTATAGAGGAGAGAGACTCTATCAAAAATATGAAGATGTTTGAGGATAGCCAAGAACCCATCCAATAGAGGGGGACTGGTAACATTTATTTCTTCCCTTCACCAGTGTTATAATAAAATATATTCTTTGTATATCTGGTTTCCATTGGATGATTGGAGTTGTTATTGTGTCTTTTTGTTGTTTAACTTTGATTGTGGCATAGATCAGGACTTTGGTAGGTTTTGTTTCTATCAGTTTTTGCAAATCTACAATGTTTAGTAGCCATTTGTATTGTTGAGATTGTTTTTCATCCACAGTCTTAAGTGTTTTCTTTTCGTACATCTTTGAGAGGAAAATACTACAACAAAATTGGCGACTCCACTAGTTTTTTACTTCAAATCCAGAAACCTAGATGACCTTCAGTTCTTCATCTTAGGATTTCTTCTTTTTTCAGTCTCTTAATGTTGTTTTCTAGATTTTTAATGCTAGATCTCTTAGATTTCTAACTTCCGCAACTTTTCTAGTCTTTTCTGCAGGTCACAGGAACCAACCACGATAGAGACGATAATTTTTTCTGAGATTTGCTAATCGAGAATCAAGGAGCTGAAATCACAGTTTTTAGACTAAAAAGTGTGATCTGGAGTCCATAGCGCACCTTTCAACCCAAAAAGTGTGATCTCACCTGAAAACAAGTCGGTACCTGCGATTTTAGGGTTTCAGGGTTTTTATCACATATGTTTCTGGGTTTTACCGAGTGCTGTCTGCTCAGCTATTTGACCTTTCTCTCATCCCACTTAGGCCTTGATATACTCTGATTTACTCATTGAAGTGGAATTTATCCCCTTAGGGCTTCTAGTACGCGTCCACCTTTATAAGAGGAGTTTAGATGGGTGAGTAGTCTGATTTTCTACAACACTTTCAACCATATTTTCCAGATCTGTACCCTTCTGGTCCATATCTATAAAGATAGGTTGTCGCCATCCATAATTCCTTATTAAACCTTGTTTGGTCATTGGCCTTAGGGTCCCATCGGTTGCCCTAGGTGTTTCACCCATCTCCCTATCTTTTTGCAGCGAGATGCCTCTCTGGGTTTATGCTGTTGTTGCACCACATTCCAGCAGCTTAGTGTCATTTGATCCCAGTCACACCAATAATTAGATCTCCTAACCTTTTTAGTGTGTTTTTAGTTTATTTCGCCACCAACTAGCATAGTGTTTACAAACCTAGTTTGGGTGGGGTTTAGTTCATTGTTTTGCTGTTCATTTCCTATCGTTAATTTCAGTTTATTTTCAGCAAGCTTTTTTCTTTTTTTTACAAACACGATCTGGGCTTAATAAATAAATACAATTGCACACACAAGCATGCCTTAAGTGAAGGAACTTGGTTTACACACCCAAGCCATTACTTAACATAATAAATTTATCTCCCCTCATCGAGACAGAAGCATATTGTTGATCTCCCTTCACCATTTATGTTTCACGTGTGCCTTTTCGCCATTGCACCACCAAGGCATTTGTCACAGAGACTCTTAGGCCTCCATCCCAAGTTTTTGCTTGGGCATATTACTCCTCCCCACACGGTTCAAGTTCACAGTCCCTTGAGTCCCCATACAGACTCTTCTCCTGGTTAATCCGATTCATCATCTGATTTCGAGCCTCCTTCACCGCATATCATCACCATGTCTGGACCAACAGTTGATGTAGGAACCCAACTTGGTGTTGCCTCTGGTTCTACCCCGATGGTCACATCTAGCAAAATAGTTTCAGGAATCATTCCAGCAGCCCCCATGCTCCCTTTTATGGCTGGGTTCAGTCTACCTAATTTTAGCTAGTTGATAAATGACCCCATACACGACGATGTTGGTTGGCCTTCTATGTTGACTAAGCTTCCCTCAAACATCAAAAAGTTTAAGGGTAATTTTAGAGAGGATCCTACCAACCATGTCCACTCCTTCCACATGTGGTGTTCATCCAACTCCAATACAAATGACTCCATTCACCTTCGGCTATTCCAACACACACTCACTAGAGATGTTGCAAAACAGTATGTAAACCAGCCTACCACATATCATTCCATTTTCACAATGCTTACCAAAGCATTCCTCTCATATTTCCAGTTACCTCTTGGGTATGACACTGGTATGGAGTTATTGACCTCATTTCGTCAGTCCTTCTCCACTTTCCTTTCCGACCATGTTCAAGATTGGTGTCGAAGGAGGAGCATATGTCATGCCTCGTCCTTCGAAGGCTGTGTCTATCTAGATTGGTTTCTTCGGAGCCTTTTAGCACCCATTGGAAAATATGTTGCATCCCATTTTCCTCAAACCGAGGAAGAAGCTCTCCAAACTGCTTTAAGATATGGCTTGATTTATGCGCAATCTGATTATGTCTATACCATCATTCTAGACCTCCCTTGTCCTGGAGGTGTCAATGAACCAGGGACATATCATATCGTCGACGGTATCATTAGAACCCTTTCATACCTTTTGCCATATACTCTGCAAATTTATGGCTATCTACAAGGGGGCACCAGTTCCTCTAACACTCATGCCCCTCCTGCTAGCAACATGTTTTCAGGTCCCCAACTTGTCTACCAAACTGTTGCTCCTCCTTATGTACAACCGAGTGCTCTATCCCTAGCATCCATTGCCCCCTCAAGGTCAAGTTTTTGCACAGTAGAGTGCAACTAATCACAAAAAATCAAAGAAAGAATAAGGGGAAGGGTAACAAGGCTAACCAGGGTAATCAAGGTAATCAACCTAGTGAACCCCAGAGGAACCAACCTAACACCAACAACCAGCAACAGGGCATCCATCCCAAGAAGAACAAAGTTATTCATAGGAACAAGCCTTATGCATGTTGTGGTGTACATGGCCATTATACACATGAGTGTCCTCTCTTACCCCAGATGTGCCAAATGTGGGAAGCTCAAGTAGCTTCTAGAGGTCAACAATCACCTCAGAATCCTGTGCCATCTCAACCAACATTGCTTACAAATCCTTTCCCTCGGCAAGGATTTGTTGTTGTTCAGCCTCAACCAGGTCAAGCATCCGATCCCCCCAAACCTTCTGGTCCTGGTGACTATCAGGTCCTTATGATGAATTCTGATGAGGTTAATTCCTCCGATATCAATATGCAAACTAGGTCGCATCAACATGACAAGCCATTGACTTCGTCCATCACTGAGTCGAAAACCAAAGCATCTGATGAGCCTCTTACAACACCAAATAGTCCATTACAAATCCCTCAACCTAAATTTGATGCCATTCCCAAGATCCCAAAGGGACCATTACACTGTAACGCGGCTTTTAACCAAGTTGCCCATATGTACAGTATAGTAGGTGACTTGGCACAATCACCTGTTTCCATGTCATCATTGGAAGTACTCCAGCCATGCCCATCTCAAAAGAAATCTCTACTAATTGCTTTGGGCGCAGTAGATCCTTTTGATGATTGCTTGATTTTCTTCCCATTTGATACATCAGAGTGTCCCCCATTGTCTTCATCTGTTGCTTTCCAGATACCAGTCTGAGTCTATAATGCCATCATCTCCCGAGACATTATTAACAAAGGTGCATCCACCTGTGTGATTCCCGCTACCGTTTGGAAACAACTCAAGTCACCTGAGTTTCCCCCCTCCACCATCACTTTGCGTTCTTTGTACAGACACTCCTCCCAACATCTTGGCATGTACCGCAACTGTCCAGTGACTCTTTTGGGAAATATTGTCCACATAAATATTGAGGTTATTGGTGCCCCTTTAGATTACAACATTATTTTGGTCATAGTTACACATATTCCATGTCAGTCGTCGCATCTGCGATGTTCTGCAATATGTGCTTCCCCCATGAAGGGAAGATCGTTACCATCTATTAGTTGACTTACTACGAGCTCGCATTCGTGACCTCCCCCGAGTGCATTATCTCACTAATGTCAGATAAGTAGTCTTCAACTCATCTCACCATTGTTTCACCCAGATTTATAAATATTCCTCATTATTGGGTGCTTTCCTTGGCCCTCCCCCTCTCATCTCATAGCCTAATTCTATGAGTGTTTGCATGTTACAAGCGTCATGGGCTGCCCTTAAGAAGTTTGGTACGCTTGATCCACAACCAGCTCCTCAACACCCTGTGGTTACCATCCCAGCCTAGAACTCTAGATCCACCCCCATAGGACCTCCTCTGTTTGTGGGTGCCTCTCCTATGTTTCCACCAGGAGTTGTTCCTCTAGGTCTCAACCATCTAGAATTTATTCCACCGCGACATTACCCTGCAAGCCAGATACCTTTCTTATTTCTCCCTCCGGGAGTATTTTTTATCCCTGTCATGGATTTTCTCGTCCTTCCTAACATGACTTTGGGGATCCCAGTATGGTACATCAACCCCCTTGCGAGCATTCCGCCTGGTCAGCTAATACCTTATCATGCTTTGACCTCGGCTCAAATGGTTCTTATGGCCCCTCTCGATGCTTCAGTTCCATCACAACCCCAACAGGAACCCACTCCTTTTGCACAAACATCTGGACAGGGGGTTAAATCTAAAAGGAAAGAATATAAGGAAAAGGCTCCCCAAGCTCCTCCAGCCCATAAGGCCCCAAATCCGTCACCTCTATGCACTTTGTGTAAAGTTGTTGGGCACGCTGCCAATAATTGCCCCAAGCTTCCTCATCTCAAACCTTTGGTTCATGAAACGTTACCTCAGTGAAATATCCCTGAAGTCCATGTTAAATTACCAGATCCACCCAAGAAACTCAGAGCATTATGCACAAATCACCCTTGTGGCTTGTGCAATCATCATGGTCACTATTCCCATTGTTGCCCTCGTCTCAATGAATTTCATGATTACCTTGAAGTGCTTTGAGAATACGATGTCACTCGTAATGGAACACCTACTCCTCTACCCATGGATTCTCGTACCACTAGTAAACCAGAACAGGGGGACTCTGGTCCCACCATTGTGATCCCTCCCCCTGATGTCGAGATGACGGACACCACGGGCCATGTCCTTTACCTTTCGTCATCCTTGAGTTCCTCATAGGGAAAAAAATTTGAGGTTTTTGCGCGTGCTCCTATCGAACCTCTTTCAACAGAATCCCAGGTCTCAACATCCATAGATCCTCCATATACGAGCTCATTGTCTACCATTCGAAATGACACATATGTGAACCTTCGCTCTCAGGTTGATGCACCAGGTACCACCGCCGCATCATGTAGTCAGTCTTCCTCTCGTCCACCCATCTTCCATTCCGATGAGGACATCATGGAAGCTATGTATACCCCTAATTACCCTTGCACTTAGGCAAGGGGGCATATTCATCAATGATTCCAAAGTCCATCTCCTTCCTAATTCTCCCAGTGCACTCTACCTCAAGAAATTTTGCTCACAGTATATCCCTTTGATTTGCATGTCTTTATTTCTTCCATGAAGTTAGATAGGTTGCATCATCTCATCCATTGTCTTTTGCACCTTTCATATGGATCCATCATCCACACCATATATCGGTCATGTCGACAGTGTGAGTCGCTTCTCCAGGAATCTAGCCTCAGTATCCTGGGCCATTTTTACCCCCTTGCATACGTTATTCCTTTCGAATGGCTTGTGCATTGGAAGTCTCGTTCATGCCAGTTGATTTTCAGCTCTGCCATGCCTACAAAACATGACACGTCTTGTCAGCTCAGAGAAGAAAACACTGGTTTACACTGATCAACCTAAAACTCCCACTAAGCCTTGTAGAACCCCCTCTTTTCCACCCCAAATCATAGTTTTCTGCCCAAAAAGTGCAAGCTCGTAGGTTTTCTCCTATTTCTTGTGCACCAAATCACACTTCTGGGCCCAAAAATTGTGATGCCACCATGAAGAGGAGTAAGGGTCTCCCAGGGAGCTTGCGGGTGCCAAAAATCAGGAAATAAACCACTGAAATTGAAGAGATGAGTGAGACCACCTACCTGAAAGTTGAAGACCTGATTCTAACGATCGGTTTGTTCGCTACGATCTTCACAAGATTTAGGCCTTTCCCTCCTCTCCAAATTCACCACAATTCACTTAGCAAATGAACTCAAATTGGAGGGAAAACATCCTTTCATAGAATAATCCACAATTTCTTTGTTGCCCATTGTGACCAAATCGTAGCTCAGTTTGACGAACTGTCAGCACCATTGAAAATCTCTCATCGCGTACTATAATGGGTCTTCCTTAGTTTTTGATGATTTGATACTTCACCACGAAGTCATTTTTCCTAGAAGGGTCACGTCTTCACTTCTCAAAATCAAATTTATTCACACACGACACCTGAACCTTGGGTACCACCTTCCCTTAATACTTTTCATACCACGTGTCAATTTTCATCATGAGTAACCATCGTTTACTCATGTTTTCATGGTCCCCACCAGACCTATTCTGGGTGGTAGCGCCATTGAGTCACCCTTGTTCAACAACATCCACGATGAGTCAACCTTGCATCCATGGAGTCTGTTTCATGTCCCATTCGATCGTGTCACAAATATTCCATCCACATTTTCATACAGTTCATCCTATATTGCCCATTTTGGCCTCCAATCATACTGTCCCCATCCCCTTTGGAGTTGAGTCAGTCGTTGTGAAGTCAACCATGCACTTTATTCTCTGACAAGGGAAGTCATCTGTTTGTCTGTCAATACCACTTTCCCCATTATCCCTGGTGTTAGTTTGTTAGTCACATCACTATTTTCCCTCATGCCTTAGTTGAGGATCCTCACTCTCTCACCTATCACTGGCCCTACCCTGTCAATGTCGACTCATTCATTCCAGAAGAACGACCTAGAGGGTGGCGTATCTTGGTTCCATCTTCCATTCTTTTTCGATGCCTTGGATCAAGTAGAGGGACTCATTATTACCCTTTGACTTGGTTGTTACATGTTTTTGATTCATACTGATGGTCCAGTGATGTAATAGATTGTGCCAGTGATTCTCGGGTGTGTGTGAGATGTTTCAGGCCTCATGAGGGGGTGGCCCGTTAGGTAGCCCCCCAAATGCCCAGATGTGTTCCTATTATGCTACAACCTCAGATGAAGTTCCACAAAGTCGATGGGTTCGGTTCCTACCG
>APFE030693780.1:35975-73988 GCA_000404065.3 Pinus taeda
ATATATTATTAAAAAGAAAGATAATTTCTATCACATTTTTCTATAAAATGGTAAATAGAAGTGAGTTAGTAATTTTTATATAATTGCAATTAAAAAAATATAACTTCTCTCTTAACAAAAACTATAAAATAATGAATTGGTATTTCTTTTACGAAAAAACAAAAAAAAAACTAATTTCTATATTTGAAAAAATTATAAATTGAGAAATGTCAGTGTTAAATGGATAACTAGTTAGTAATTTCCATAGCTACCAAATTCGTTCGTATCGAAAAAAAAATACGGAAATTCGGGAATTTGATTCGTACATCGAATAATTCGATGAAAATTGGATTTGGTTCATGTAGCTTCATTTAGATTTGGTTTACGTGGTTTTATGGTTTTTAGTTTATCTCAAGGATTTATTAATTTATGTCTCTGAGAATTTAAAATAGTACAAAATAGATAGCTGCGGGCCGCAGGAAATGGAAAGATTGCAAGATTGAGAAAAGAGTTGTAAATTTCAGTGTGGTTTCAAAAAGTTTAAAAAGTTGAGAAAACGAAATAAGGAAAGAAATAATTTGAGCAAAATTTTGAAAATAAAATGGAAAGGTTATATGATTGAGAAAATTTATAGTTTTAAATTTCAGTGTTGTGTTAAAGAAGTTAAAAAACTGAGATAATAGAAAAAGAAATAATTTGAGAAAATCTTGAAAAGTAAGTGAGAGTAAATTTTATAATAATTAATTGTTTTTTAAAATATTATAAAAATAAGTTTTGAATATTTGAGTTTTAAATATGTATTAATTATAAAAGATTTTAGATGAAATGTGAAATTAAAGAATGGTAGTTTTGAGTTTTAAATATTATTTTTTTAAATAAATATTAATTAATAAAAAAGAATTTAGATCGATTTGAAAGTAGCAGGGAATTTTGAATTTTAAAACAGAGATAGATTTTGGATTTAAGACAAGTGTGGTTGTAGTTTTGGTAGGTAAAGGATAATTTTAAAATTGTTTATATTGATTAAAATTACTAAAAATTATTTAAATTTGAAAATGAAAGGGAAGAAAATGACAAGACATTATTATTATAAGAAAAATAGTATGCATATATTTAAACGCTTAAGATATATACTCTCGAATTTTTTCCGAATTGAAATTTTTCCATCCAAATTTTTATCGTATCGTATCAAATTCGAATCTGAATTCAAATTCGAACTTGGTAACTATGATTTCCATCTCTACAATGGTTTTTAACCACCTTGTGCTATTGCATCGCGCTATTGAAAGTAGGTCGAAGGCTTTTCAATGGGATATCCCATTCATTAATAGATGGATAAAGGGGAGGCATAAAGGGCCAGGCTTACGGGGTGGAGTGGACCTCGCCCGGAGGATTCTTCCCTGAGATTTTTGGTAACCCTTTATCCGTCACGTCGACAACTATTGAGTGAGCTTACGTGTAGAAAGGACAAGAGCAGGCCAACCCAAAAGGCTTAATTAGAGGGTGCACAGAGATTATGTGTAGTAGTGGGCTAACCTAGAGGTTTTATGTCAAAGGCTTAAAGCCTGGAGAAGTAAGGAGGTGTGTGCACATAAAAAGGTTGGGCACTCGGGTATCGGGCATTTGAATGCCACGGTCATACGACCAAGTTCTATGAGATAAAGCGATGTTCCAAAGGGTGGAGTATAGAGGACAAAAGAAATGTGAGAGGGCATTGTTGTAAAAAGAGCTTCTGCATAAATCACATAAAAAGATCATTGTCGACGCGTTTCGAACCAACCAGTGTGGTTCATCGTCAGGACAAGTTGAAGAAACAGCTCTGGCCTAGCAAGTTAAATAGACTGAGTAGAGTCTCCAACAGCTACATAATAGCGATATTTGACTTTAGGACCTAGGTCATAAATATATTAATAAATTTAATCTAATTATTATTTATATAATATTAATAATATAATATTATAATTCTCTTGAGATACAGATAATATTAAGTTAATTAATAAATTAAATCTAATTATTATTTTTATAGAGTTCATAATATAATATTTAATTAGGTATGTATAAATCATGAGCGGATATTATTAAGGGAAATTTAATTTGTTTAAATAAAATAATGGTTATTTAAAATTTTATTTTATTTTATTTTTTACTATTGAATTAATATTTTAGAAAGAATAATTTAAGTTATATGTATTATTAAATCTAGTCCTATTATTATTTATATAATACTAGGATAATAATATTATATTTCTAGAGATAAGAGATATTAGGGATAAAAATAAATGAGCGAATATTAAAAGAATTTTATTTGTTTGAAAAACATTATATTAAAGGTTATTTAAAAATTCCTTTTAAATTATTATTGCTTGAAATACCTCTTTGGAATGAATAATTTAAGTTATGTAAGTAATTATAATATATGTTTTATTTAAAAATTATTAAAATTTTAATTTATTTCCAAGATATACTATATATCTATATAAGTTATCATTATACCACTTAGACTAGATCGAAAAATACATCATAATTTAGATAAACTAATCATACTAACCTGATGAATTAAATAATAAACTACTAAAACCGGAAAAGGACCTATATCTGAGAAAAAATCTACATAAAAATAACCTAGATTAATACCTAAAACGAAAAAAGGCCATCAATAGAAACTGGAGGAATCCAAAAAAAAAGCGAAGAACACAACGATGCCAAAGAAATAAATACACGAAAAGACTAAACCAAACAAGCACCTAGGATGACCAGAGGGGCAGGAGGGGGGGGGAAGAAACCCTAAGACGACAGGGCAGGGATCCAACTTCTACTTACCTTCCAACCATCATCTCTGTTGAGATTGATGGGTCTTCGTTCAATTTCAATAGCTTCCCTTAACTTGTGATGATGGTACCGATCTACCCTCGCAATGACTTTGGCCTCCTCTATGCAGACATGATGCTTAGTCTTGTCCGCATGCTCTGCTAACGCTGAGGACTTTTGTTATAAGGAATAACCAAATGGCTAAGATATATTCAAAGGAGTTGTGATATATTAAAATATTGAATCTAGTTGTTTTGGTAAAGGGTTGTTCACTTTTGCGGCTTTTCCTATTTTCTGCAGTTGTTTATAATGAGATTTTTGGGAAGATTTTTTGGTAGGTTTTTTCGTCAAAATCCAGCAGCAATTTATTCGAATCTCAAGTTTGATAGCTAGTTTCTGCACAATCAAAGTGTCCCAGGGGTTTTTCAGGGCGCTGAATCCAAATATACAGTTAAAAAACCATTATAACTGCAACAAATCAAGATTTAAACTCAATTTCTTCACCGGATTCCGTCACCAAAATCTCCAAAAAATCACATTATAGACAACTCCTTTTGTCACCCTGAATTATTAAAAATGCATTTATACTCTCGTAAAGCGACTATGAGCAAGATTGAAGCAAGCGCAATTGAGGCAGAGCAGCGAGACATTGTGGATTTATAAGAAGGCTCAAATTTAAATCTGTGTCATTGGAAGTGCAAAACATATTTGATTCAATAGTGAATATGTATTTAAAATGTATGCGAAAATTGTTTATATTTTTCATATAAATAAAATAAAAATTTGATTGATAAAAATTCCAAAATTTTAAAAAAAAACAACCGCAAACATAATATTTTTAAATTGGTCAAACTTTTTGGAATTTAACGTAAATCCACTTTAAACATAACTGTATGTGTTAATTTAATTTAATTTAATAAATCAAATATCTATTACATAAAAATTAAAAAGAAAAAACAAAATTAAGTACATTATACGAAAGGGTTAATCATCATGTATCATTTATTTGTATCATTTTGAGTTTGCATGCCATTTTAACTAACTATGTATATTTTTAAAATTTGTATTTATTAATAAGAGTTTCACTAGGTGTTTCAATTTTTATTTTGTTAATTATTTGCATTTTTATTTATATTTATAAATATTTAAATTTAAATTTAAATATTAATTTTAAATCATTTCCATTGTTATAATTTATACAAGATATTAAGCTTTCATTTTTATTTGTATTATATTCGTACCAATTATTACATTATTTTTCATCATGTTTTTAGTTAATACATTTGTATTAACTACCTCAGGCTTTTTAAGGATTTCTTCTCTACCATGGGTATGACTGTTAACACTGACAAAACAAAAGTTATGATTATCAAATCTAAAAAGGACACTTACGCTAATTTTATGTATGACAATAATAACTTGGAGGAGGTGTATTCTTACAAGTACCTAGGAATTGATATTCATCACAAGCTCAACTAGAACCATAACATTGAGAAAAGGATTAATGGAGGGTGGAAAGCTTATTTTGGTCTTGAAAATAATTGTAAAACAACAAACCTTATAATGTGGGATAAAAAGAAGTTCCTCTTTGAAGCTTTAGTCACTCATGTTATCTTATATGGCTGTGAGGTTTGGGGTTGCAGCAACTCTAGAGAATCATGGAAAAATATTGAGCAAATCCAGAAGCGTTTTATAAGATATGGCCTAAAAATTAAAAGTAATACTCCCTATCCTATTCTCCTTATAGAAGCAGGTCTTTCCCCTATTGAGCGCCTTGCTATGATTAGGTTTCTGCTATACAAGCACAAACTCAATAACATAGGCGATCATAGACTTCCTAAGCTAGCTTTAAATTCCAGCCAAAACCACCTACAGCTCAAACGGGGGTGGCATAAAGACACAAGGGCCTAGTTAAACTATTCGGAGATCAACGAGAATGATGCATTGCAAAATATTAATAACATTAAAGATATTGTTAACTCTAAGTTCAAAGAAAAAATGTGGTGTGAGAAAGATTTAGCGGCCAAAAGAAAATTAAGTTATTATAAAAAGGTTGTCAACCCCACCATAGAAGATCAAAAGTATCTCTCTATTTTAACTAGCTCAAAGAAAAAAATTAATATAGCAAAGATTAGAACGAATTCTCATGAGCTCCATAGTGAAACAGGTCGTTGGGCAGTTCCTAAAACACCATGGATGGAAAAGATCTACCATCTATGTAAGAATAGGAACATCGAGGATGAAAACCACTTCCTCTTAGAGTGCCCCACTTACAACCACATTAGATCTCAGTTTCACAATCTTTGTTACAATACTGATCTTCCTAGCCTTTTAAAATGTCAAAATTATAGTGAGCTCGGGAGGCTTCTCTCCAAGCTTTTTGAGCATAGGGATAAAATCTTAAATCAAAGTAAATAATTTGTTTCTTTAGGTCTCATAGACCAATGTTTAGTCTTAGTGGACGTTAACCACCATCATCATCATCATCATCACCATCATTAATATTATTTCTTGATACATTCCAATATTTTGGGTTAATATTTTAAATTTGCATTAATACGTTTAAATGTGTTATATTAATGATTTAAGTTTGCATTAAATGTATTTCATTTCAACAAACTATTGCATACATTGCATCTAATCTTTTTTATATCTATAAAACTAATGTAATAATATTGATATTAAAATTTAATATTCTTTAATAATAAAAATTTATTAATAATTTATAATATGATTTAAACTTTAAAAATATTATAATAATATAGATTTATATATTAATACATTAATAATACATCTATGTATACTTAATAACACATTAATGATATATTAATTTACACATTAATATATTAAATTATCCATTAAGATATTAATCTATATATTAATATATTTTAGTGGTGATTGACGTGACAACTATAGTCAGTTGACATAGAAATCATATTTAGTTATCATTGATGATAAATATTATGTTCAACATGTTTATAATTAACCATAGACACGATGCTCACCATACCATAAGTATCATGCCCATAGTCAAAATGAGAATAGATGTTACTATATTTGTGACAGTTAATAAATTTAACTTTAATAACTTTAGATAATAAATTTCATATTCTTTCATATTTAAGTTTTTCAATATTTAATTTTAATATAACTTTTAAGATTTAATAGTGCAACCATATTATGTTTTGGTCAAACCAATTCAACTATCGTTAACCATGGTCAGCCATATTTCATATTCATTTATAGTTATACATTGACAACCATGGTCAACAATGTTCACCCATAGTCAACCATAGTTGACCATAGGGGACCATGCTCAAAATTTGACATTGCAATGTGACAAATAAATATCAACATCACAATGTATCACATAAAATTCAATGTCACAATCTAATGAAAAATTGACGTCACAATATGATGAACAAAAATCAACATCATAATATGACAAAAAAAATAAATTCTAAATGTGACAAACAACAAATCAACATCACAAAAGATGAACTAAAATCAACATTGAAACATGACAAACAAAAAAATTAGGTTGTCATATGGTGGACAAATAACAATGTCACAACAAGATGACACAAGAAAACATAGCCAATCTTTGTAGTACACCTTTATAGTTGATGCTTAAATAGTCAACCATCGTCCACCTTAGCCAACCATTGTGAAACTCAATCAATTGTGGTCAACCTTAGTCAACCATTGTGAACCTCAATCGACTATGGTCAACCTTAGTCAACATAGCCAACTATAGTCAAGGTTTTAAAAGGTTTATAATAATAATATTGATATTAATAGATTTATATCTTTTTTCAACAACACAACCATATTCAAGCATGCCAAAAGTAGCTCAACTATGGTCATCCATGGTCACCATGGTTAGCCATACTCATTTATACTTAAACATTAACAACCATGGTAAGTAATGTTCACCCATAGTTACCCAGAGTGGACCATAAACAATTAGGTTAAAAGATGTACATCATAATGTGACAAATAAAAATCAACATCGTAATATATCAAACGAAATTCGATATCACAACCTAATGAACAAAACTTAGCATCACAATATGATGAATAAAAATTGACATTAAATGTGATGAGAAAAAAAATTGCATGGCATTGTGGAAAATAAAACTCTTTGTTGTAATATGAAAAACAAAAGATCAATGATACGATATGACAAATAAAAAATCAATGTCACAATGTGACACAAAATTACAATATTGCAATATGATGAAGCAAAATCAACATTGAAACATGACAAACAAAAAATGATATCACCTTGTGATGAACAAAGAACAATCTCACAATATGATGACATAGGTAAACATAGTCAACATTTGCAGTCCATCTTTACTATTGATATTTAAATAATCAACCATATTCAACCTCAATCATCCTCAATAAATTTTATTTGACCATAGACCAGCTTAGACTATCATATTTTATGTTTAAAATAGCTTAATAATAATAATAATAATAATAATAATTTTATGATTTTTTTCAACAGTGCAACCATATTCAACCATGGTCAAAATAGCTCAATCATGGTAAAACTAGCTCAACTATGGCCAACCATGGTCCCCATGGTTAACATGGTCAACCATGGTGAATATTGTCAACTTTATTCACCCATACTTAAACATTAACAACCATTGTTAGCAATGTTCACTCATAGTCAACTATAATTGACGGCAGACAACCATGTTAAAAAATTAACATCACAATATATCAAACAAAAAACAATGTCACAATCAAATGAATAGAAATTAGTAAAATTGGTGTCGCATGTGATGAGAAAAAAATTACATCACGTTGTTACAAACAAAAACAAATGTCATAATATGACAAACAAAAAAAGAACGTCGTAATAAGGAAAACAAAAATTCAACTTCCCAATGTAATAATTAAAAAATCAACATCACAATATGAAAAACTGAAGTTAACATTGCAATGTGATCAATAGAAGAATGATGCCACATTGTGATGAACAAATAAAAATGTCATAATGTGATGACATAGTAAAACATAGTCAACCTTTGTAGTAAATGTTTAAATAGCCAACCATAGTCAACCTTTGTCAACCATAGTCAACCTTAATTGACCATCTACCATAGTCTACCATAGTCAACCATAGTCACAGTTTATTAATAATAATAATATAAAATATTTTATAATAATTTATTATAATGTAATTTAATAAGATTTGGAATTTATTAATATAAGTTTAAAACGGATTCATAAAAAGGTTTAAAATAATTTAATTTTATATTTGATATTGTTTGAGGTTATTTAATTATTTTTTCAATTTTATTTTTATATAACTTTTACAATTTTTTACAGCAGTGTCACCATATTCAATCATCAAACTAACTTTACTATGGTCAACCATGGTCATCGTGGTAATCCATGGTTAACATGGTCAATTGTAGAGAACATGGTAAATCATGGTCACCATGATAATCCATGGATAACATAGTCAACTGTAGTAAACATGATTGACCATATTCATCTGTAGTTAAACATTGAGAACCATAGTCAATAATGTTCAACCATAGTCAACCACAATTGGCCATAGACAACCATGTTCAAAAATGGCATCACAATGCGAAAAATAAATATGAATTTAAAATGTATCAAACATAAATCAACATCGCAATCTAATGAACAAAAATCCACATCACAATGTTAAGGACAAAAATTGGCATTGCATGTGATGAGCAAAAAAATTGCATCACAACTTGACAAATAAAAATCGACATTATAATTAGACAAACAAAAAATCAAGATTGTAATGTGACTATCAAAAATCAAAACATGGTTCACTGAATTTCATCATGGTTAACTAAGTTTTGCCATAATTAACCATAGTTAAACATGGGAAATTATAGTTAACCAAGATTAGCCTCAATTAACCATGAGCAAGCATGGTCATATTCAATCATCCATGGTCACCATATATTCAACCATGGTCCACCATTATCAATCTTAATCGACCGTGAGTAAGCATGGTCATCTTCGATAAGCCATAGCCACCATGGGTAACCATAGTTAACTATTGTCAACCATAGTCAATGTGGTCAACCATAATCAACTACAGTCACCATGGTTTACTATAGTTAAATATTGTTAACCATAGTCAACTATGACGATCCATAGATAACTATGGTCAACATGGTCAACCATCATTAACTATAGTTGACGTTGGTCACCAAGGTAGACCATAGTTAACTATGGTCAACCATGGTTAAGCATCATCAAATTTAGTTAGTCACATTTAACCACAATTAATGATGGTCAATGGTGGTTAACCATGACCAATCATGGTCATCTCTGGTCAACTATTTCCAACCTTAAAAAATCATGGTCAACCCCTGCTTAACATGGAAAACCATGGCTAGAATGGTCAGTTATGCTCCACAAAGGCCACCATGATCAAACTTGCTCAACCATGGCCATCTATTGTCAACAAGGAAAACCATAATCTATGATCGATAAATATGGTCAACCATAATGAAATTGGTCGAACCAAGTTCACCCATGGTTAACATGCCTAACCATACTTAACCATGGTCAACCATAATCAAACATGAACAACCATGGTCAACCACTGTCAATCATAATCTATCATAGTGAACTATAGTTAGTTGTAAATAAACATATTTCTTGTAGTCAACTATATATTGGCCATAATAAACCTCTCTTAACCATAACTTGAACATATTTAGCCATAGCCAACCATAGTTAACTATGGTCTACTAATCCTCACCACACATGCATCTATAAATTATCATAACTGCATTAATAAATGTGGTTGTTATATGTCAATTGATGTCACCTTCAAAGATTAATTGGCACATAAAAAGTGAAAAATAACACTAATTGACGTATATCAACCACTTTTACCAATATAATTTTGCTAATTATTTTAAATAAATTATTTGCATTTTTATTATTTCTAAATTATAATAATCACATAATTTATATAATTTTTAAAATTAATAATAAATAAATAATAATGGGAAAATTTATTTTATTTTCGGATTATTTATACAACATATAAAAGATTTTTAAATCTTAAAAATAAAATTTTAAGTTAATGGCATTTTAATAAATTAACATAAATTTTAAACTTAAGGATTATAAATTAAATATTAAAATGCATTAATAAAATGAATTTAGCACACACATAATATTTAAAATATCGATAAACTTAAAATTTAAAACATATATTAATATTGATTTTCATTTATGGATTCATTCCGGTGTAAGGTATGACAAATATAAATATAGTTATATAGGGATGATATTTAAAATATGTTTTTGATGTTTGAAAATATGTATTGAGTATATCATTATATATATAATATATATTAATAGTGGTATATTTATAATATTTTAAAATAATATTTATTTAAGTTAAAATAGATATAAAATATTAATTTTGAGGGTTAGTTTAATTGGTCGAGTCTTTATCATTAAACACTTTTACTTTTGAAGTTATGATTTTAATTATCTCAAAATTCCTTATGGTGATATTCTCAACCGAAGTATTTCCAAATTTCAATTAAAATTTCAGAATTTCAATAAATCTTAAAAAAAGGTATTTTGTCAAACACAAAGTAGCATAATATATATATATATAAATATATATATATAAATATATATAAAAGAGAAGTGTTTTGTCAATTACAAAAAAGCATACTAATATAAATATGTATATATAGTAACATATTCAATGACCATTGCATGCCATAAAAATTGCTTCAAATAACTTGACTGATTTATACTAATACCCATAAATATAAATTTAATGTTGATGCTTAGATGACAATAAATATGAGTGTAAGCAACTTATATCAAATTTGGCACAAGCATATGCAATGAATGACAAAGATAGAAGAACATGGTACATCACTTCCAACAATATAGAATATCAGTCCTCCTACTAAAGATGAGCATAACTTTATGTATATATCAATCCTTGCAGTAAATTCCAATGGTGTACACTTCAATGATTCGGCTCAGTTATAGGTGGATATTATTCTTCACCTTCAACAAGTACTTAGATGGAACAGGAAAATGTTTAGCTTGTACCTCCTTACAAAATTGGCCTCTAACAACTTGTGCTATCCAAACCCAATCTCAACCAACAATTAATATGTATCATTCTACCACCAAAGAGAGTATTCAAACTCCCTTTAGGCAAGAGAAAACTCGCTCTCCTTGTGACTGATATAAATATGGTCCCTCTGATACTACTAGAATTTTTTGTGACTGATAAGCTCAAGGAATGATAGAATTGTCCAACCAATACCAATATTAATGTTGCAAAATTTTTCCACTGTTAGGATGCATTTCTTCCCTCTTCAAACAAAGATAATGATGGGCTTATTCTTGCTGGAATGTATTTGTTTTTATATAGAGGAAAATAACCATTTAAAAAAATTGATTTTTCTAATGATCTCAAACCCCAGGGTTGATAATCAAATGAAATTAGCCTCCCTTCTAAAATAAAAAAAAAAGGGATACTTATGATCTGCGTCCTTGGATGGAGATGACATACACATAAACTTGATTTCTTCCTTAAGAAATGTATGCTTTTCTCCTTATGTAATTCAACCCTTAGATACTAGAGATTTGGCTTGGCTGAGAATGACTTCAAGCTTTAGAAATTTAACTTGTTAGAAAGACATGCCCTCCTAAAGGGTTGATGAAATCTTTGAAATTTAACTCTCTTCAAGATGATAAACTCAGCCTTTAAAGGTTGTTATATGTCCCTACACTAAACACAATGGAAGCATCCCGAAATCAAATTTGTTCAATGAGGAAGACTCCCTACAATATGCCCATTTGGAAGATCTGAAATGATCTTCCCCAAGAGTTAACTTGGGTGCCACTCAAATTCCACCAAAATTAGCTTGATTTTCACTTAAAACTCTTGAACTTTCTTGAGCTCTTTTCAATTTTCAATGAAATAGATAGAATAGAATGCCTTCCAATTGAGTCTAATCCTCTATTTATAATTCCCCATTGAGCTTCCTCCTAGCTTCTAGATTCTCCTTTTTCCCTATTATTTTATTGGTAGGGCCCATTTTCCACTAGGAGACATTTTGCCACCATTTTGAATAAAATTGTGATTTTACTCCTTTCTCAATAAAATATTATTTTTCCACCATTCTTCAATAAAATATTATTTTTCCTTATTCTCCAATAAAATATTATTTTGCTGCCATTCTCCATTAAAATAATATTCTTCCTCCCTTCCTCCAGTAAAATATTATTTTTCCACCATTTCATTAAAATAATAACTTTTTCCCTTTCTTACAAATAATATTTTCCCCTTTTTAATATTATCAAAATTTAGTAAAACTCCTTAGTGATTTTTGCATGCACAAAATTTGGGAACATCATAGTCCTCCCTTCCAAAATTTGGTTGACCTCGAGCAATATCACTATATGTTACTGCTCCACATGTTGGCCTAGTTAATGTTAGGGTCCCAAATGTGCCACTGAACCACTTGTTGTGGCACCATAATCATATGAATAGATCCCATGAAGGCAAGGTCACAAACCATCCTGACCCATGGGAAGCCTCCTTCGCTCCACTCATTGTCCCATAAGATAAAGTTTCTAGAAACCCTCTGCATATCAATAGTAAGTAGAGCACCCTAATAATGGGAAATCCTTAGCAGACCTTTGAGAAGCTTCCCTCCCGAGTAAATGATCTCCTTCACTTCAAGATTAGACTCCTGAAGATGTAGTTAAATTGTGACGAAGATAGGCCCTTGTCCATATGTGCTCCCCATGATCACCTCCTGCTGGACATCTTTCCATATTGGTGAAGTTCCCCATGTCATTAGCATATCACTAAAGCCCAATGAAAGACATAAATGATCTTCCATTGTAGCAACCAGCTCATCCCTAAGGGTAGTTGCATTGTCAAATCTTGTGATGCCCAGATCCCATGCTAGTCTCAAAAGGGTGCCACATTATTGTCGATGTGCCACTCTGATCATGATTGTTTACACATTTTGTACAATTTGTATTCGCCTCTCCTGAAATATGATGGAAGAATATCTATGGATTCCCAACACATCTGGCCCACACATCTCCATGATGTCAAGGCCTACCCATCCAACACTAACCCTGATCTAGAGCAGTAAGAAGATGAAGCAGCCTTTTCATGCATTGAAGGCCTCCACACTCCCCCATATGTCAAACCAAGAGTGATTTGGGTCACTCTCTACCCTAATCCTACTTGTCGCAAAATAGAGTGACCAATCAACCCATCAAATCCCTCGATCCCATAGTCATATTAACTGCAGCATAGTCCTAACAGCTATTGGCACTAAACCCATACCTAGTCTCAGGTCCTTGCATGTAATAAATATATTGAATCCATACATCACAAATCAATCTAGTGTGTGAAAGATTGCCCTACACCTACCATACCACACTATGAGATCTGCTATCCTACCTCCTATAGGAACTGCCCAATACTTTCTGAAGTTTAAACATCTACTTGATAAAACGGTCCACCAATTGTTGTAGATGCTCCCGATACATCTCAAAATGTCCCACCCAAAATGTGCCATGCATCTCCCTAAGTGTGGGCTCAAGGGTGGAGCACGTGCCACTTTTACAGAAGATTAGACCATCCCCAAGCATGCACATGAAAACTCATGCCTTGACCATATGCCATAACTAGAAAACATCTCTCTTGATGCATTATGTCTCGTCCAACTGTCTCATATGAGCATCTTAGGTCCTATTGCTCGTGATGAGAGAATCAAGTGACAATACCCAAGTCCCTTGTATTAGTGCACAATGTTGGAGAGATAAATGTGGGTGTTCTAATGGGTATATCTAAGAACTCGTATTCAAGCTCATGGTCAGCATTGTGACCAACTAGATCTCCAAACCTAGGAGTGCCAAAACTAAGGGTATGCTAGTTTTCCCTCTTAGAATATCCTTCTAGAGGAAACACTCCAACAATCTATTGTGAATCATCATGCTCTTTGGTACACAAACATGTACCCCTGCACTCCTTTGTATAGAATTGAACTCTATGGCACAACTCCATGCCCCATTGGATACCAATGCTCATTGCCATACCACCTTGTACCATTTGGCATCCCATATGCACTAATGCATCCACCACTCTATGAGTAAACCCTCCATGATGTGAGTTACCCCGCCTCATCTTCCCAGATAAACCTGAGTGGCCTAACTCCTCACATGCTAATGGGAATGATATTATTGTGCCTATCCTCAGCTGCTCCTATGTCTAATATACTAATGAGAGAGCACCAGTCTCCACACAATGCTCTATCTGCTAGCCTGCCAATGCCACCTCCTCCTACCAGCACCTGCCTAAGTAGGCAAATCACCCTTTAACCCCATGCACAATGAATATGCCAAGAAAAATCATGAAATATTCCTTCTCCCTTATCAAACCATCTTGTCACTAGTGTTTTCTAAGGCTCTAACGGGGATCTAAATGTGTGTGTGTGCCCAACCATTGGATCCATCACATGACTAATATCATCATCAACCAACTCTCTGATGTGATGGGGAATCCTACATGGATCCCAACAATAGTTTTGCCCTCAACCCCCTATGGTAATCCACAACATCTTTTGAATTGTTGTCGTGGATGTATCCAACCACCTAGCCTGCTCCATTGAGTACCAACTCAGTACCTCCCTCCATCCAATCCTAAAGGAGGGATTGAATGTATAATCCCATGTGTATGGATCAAGCGCTCCATCTGACATTGTGTTATATTCAACTCATGCTAGTTTCCCTGAATGACTTGGTAATCCTCTATGACTTGTTTAGATGATTCTGCCTCCCTCATTCCAATGCATAGGGGTGAGCTAAAAAAGTTGAAAGCCCTATCAAGGCGCCTCTAAAGTGAATTATGTTGCAATCCCATCATGTGCTCTTTTATTTTCCCCTGATCAATGGCTAACCCCAAAGGAAATTTCTCATCCTCCTCCAACATGGGCTCAACTTGAGCCTCCAACTAATCCTCCATAGGCAACCCATCATGAAAAACATCCTCACCAGTCAGCTATAGGTGGATGTCATCCATAAACTTTGTCATGGACTTGGATACCTCAGTGCCAACTGACATCTCGTCAACAGAAGGTCGTATGGTTGTATGCTCCTCTCTCTTTTCCAATGTCTCAAACTATGCCATCAACGTTCTCTTCAATAGTGGCGACTCTAGAGTCCCACTAGGATGATCTATATCCTCCTCACAACCACCATGTTTATCTACCTCATGCACAATCTCCTCCTCATGCTCGACATCTGGAATATCCCCAATGTAGTGTACCTTTCCCTTAGTGTACCAATATGATGATCCCACTCATGATCTATTCTCCTCAAATGAGAGAGCCCTTTTGATCCTAGGGTCCAACGCCTCATACTCATTAGTCCTATCTGGGAAGGACCTCATCAAATCTGCAAAGGTGTTTTCCTTTCTCTCCTTCTCTGATTCATCAAGAAAACGAGGCATGGTAGGTTGGCTAGGTTGGCCATGGATGTTGTTCTACTGGACTATGCGTCCATGTGTATGGATTCTTTACTGGTTATTTATCAACATTCTCGTCTTTTGTTGCATCATCTCTAGGACTAGTTAGTTCTACCTCATCAAATCCTCCATGATCCCGTGTGTACTCTTCCCTTTTTGTGTCATTGGAGTGTCCATAAATTCACCAATAATTTTGCATACATGTATAACATTGCCATGATCATGCTAGCTTCCCCACAGCTAGCCAAGATCATGTTCTGATAGCACTCTAATGTTCCCAATATTCCCAATTTTCAATTAATTTTTCTGAGTTTTAACTGAGTTTCAATGGGTCTTTAAATGAGGTACTTTGTCAAACAAAAGGTGGAATACTATTGTAGGTGTAATTATTTATATATATTTAGCTCAAGTAAAATATACAATGGCCATTGCATGCCATAAAATTGCTTCAAATAACTTGATTGATTTATACTATGATACCCAGAAATATAAATTTAATGTTGATGCAAGCTTAGATGAAAATAAATCTTAGCGTAAGAAGCTTATATTAAATTTGGCACAAGCATATAGAATAAATGATAGAGATAGAAGTATGTCATTTCCAGCAATATAGAATATCAGTCCTCCCAATGTGAGCACAACTTTATATATATATATTAGTCCTTACAATAAATTCCAATGGTGCACACTTAATGATTCGACCCAGTTACAGGTGGAGATTGTTCTTTACCTTCATAAAGTACTTAGATGATGGAATGGGCAAATGCTTAGCTTGTACCAGCTTACAAACTTTGCCTCTAATAACTTGTACGCTCATCCTTCTAGACCCAAAACCAACCAACAATTAATATGTATCATTCTGTCACCATAGAGAGAATTCAACCTTCCTTTAGACAAGAGAAAACTCGCTTTCCTTGTGACTGATATACATTTGGTCCCTTTGATACCACTAGAATTTTTTGTGACTGATAAGCTCATCGAATGAAGAAATTTTCCAACCACTATCAAGATTAATATTTCAGAAATTTACCACTGTTAGGATGCAATTCATCCCTCTTCAAACAAACACAATGATGGGTTTGTTCTTGCTAGAATATATTTGTTTTTAGAGAGAGGAAAGAAACCCTTTAAACAAATTGATTCTGCTAATTATATTAGGCCCCAGGGTCGATAATCAAATGAAATAAGCCTCCTTTCTGAAATCCAAAGAAGACTACTTATGATAAGCATCCTTGTTTGGAGATGCCATACACATAAAAATTAATTTCTTCCTAAGAAATTTATGCTTTTCTCCTTATGTAATTCAGCCCTTAGATACTAGAAATTTTGCTTGGCAAAGAAGGCTTCAATCTTCAGAAATTCGATTTGTGAGAAAAACATGCTCTCCTAAAGGGTTATGATTTTTTTTAAATTTAGCTCTCTTGAAGATGATAAACTCGACTTTTGAAGGTTGTATGCCTTTGCAATAAGCACAATGGAAGCCTCCTACAATCAAATTCGTTCAAAGATAAAGACTCTTTGCAACATGCCCTATTGGAAGGTCTGAAATGATCTTCCCCAAGAGCTAACTAGGGTGGCACTCGTAGTCCACAGAAATCAACTTGAGTTTTGCTTGAAATTCTTGAACTTGCTTTAGCTCTTTCAATTGTCAATGAATAGTTAAAATAAAATGCCTTCCAATTGAGTCCAATCCTCTGTCTAAAATTCTCCATTAAGCCTCATCCTAGCTTCTAGATTATCCTTTTTCCCTATTATTTTATCGGTAAGGCCCATTTTGTAATAGGATATTTTCTACCACCATTTTGAATAAAATAATAATTTGCCTCCTTTCTCAATAAAATATTATTTTTCCACCATTCTCTGATAAAATAATAATTTTCATTCATTGTACAATAAAATATTATTTTGCCACCATTCTCAATTAAAATAAATTTTGCCTCCCTTCCTCCAATAAAATATTATTTTGTCACTATTCCAATAAAACCAGAATAGATCTATCTAACTTCGGTTCTACTAAGTGTCGGGAGAGAATAAATCTTTAAATATGAAAATCTCAGTTTGAGTGCAAAACTTAAAGAAAAGTTAGAAATTTGATTCCTCTTAATGGTTAGCCAACCTAGAGTTAGATAAATCTATACTAATTATAACTTTAAACAGTAAATTAATCAAATATTTTAATTATAAAAAACTTTTTATTATTAATGTTCTCTCTTTTTATATACAGACCATTATTACAAAGAAAGTGAGGGTAAGGTTCGAAAGGTGGAACCCCTGCTTTTCTTGGCGAGCATAGGTCCAAAGAGGTTTAATTTCATTAAATGTTTAATCATTTTTAAATCTTTAGTACATAGTGTTTGTGTTAAATATCTTGGTTTCAAATTGAAATGCTTTACATTTCCTTCGTTGAATGCATATAAGGAGGGGTCGATTAATAATTCCGAAATATAAAAGGGGGCGTATTAATGTTACGAATTATTGGCACATGTGTGGTTGAAATTCCGGATTGGAGGAATTCAAATTACAAAGCTAATCATATATATATATATATGGCATAATAAAACAAACAAATATGAATATTTTCGAAATGCGTAATGTGAGGGCATATGGGAGTTGACTTGTTATTGTGTTGCATGTGCCGTATGAAATATTATTATTATTATTGGGTTGCTAAAAAAAGTCACTTAGATTGAAGGGGGCTCCACACATTTGTTGGTTTTAAGGTCTTTTTTTTTCAAATCCAATAGTTGAGTTCATACAAATAAAGATATCATCTCTTCTTTTCCTCTAATTTAAAATATGTGTTTATTCATTGCACATGCTTTTATTATATTAATTCATGTGTGTCTTTCATTATTGTGGATTCCCACCATGGTCAAAGCCACCTTGTTTACATAAGTAGACAAATTATATAGTGTTGTTAGAACGGATTATGAGCAACGAGAACATTGTTATTTGTTATTTTTAGTGTATATGTTGTGATCTGACACTAGCGAGCCATGGCTTCCAGTGATGATTATGGATTCAACGAAGTTAAGATGGTAGTGCCAAAAGCCTCAATTGCAGGGTAAGAACTTAGTCAAGGAATGAAGGTGGCAAGGAATAGAGATAGGACCACGCCAAAGAGATGGAATCTAGATCCATCTAACTAGGGAAGTTCCTTATAGGGCATGCAATTGGCATCTGGTAGCGATGATGGCCATTGGATCAAAGAGATCCAAACCATCAGATTCCATATGAGTGTAACCTCAAGTTAAAACCCATCCAAATTTTGGATCTAATAGCTTTTGGGTTATTGGATCGATTGAGTGAGTCTTCGTGGGGCCCATGGATGTTGAGGGTGCATGGTAAGTGGAAAGCCCTATGCATATTTTATTAATGCATCCTTTCCTTTTGTTTTGTAGTGAGAAGGTGCAGTGGACCTTAAGCACATAATGTGTAAACCAAGGTGACGTGGAAGTGGGGCCATGGGCCATCGAGGTGGCAACCACATTGATAAGGTAAGGATTTGAGGAGGGCATAACTAAAATAGCAAGTTCCCCTGCTCTTCTATATACCCCACCCCACCCCCCAGCTTTCCATCAATTTGGTGAAATGATCATTGGTCGTTGGATTGGGGCCAGAATTGGGAGGAGGAACCGCGTTAGCAAACCCCCTCGGATGATGTTAAGGACAACCCCTGCCATGTTTTAATTTTGTCTCTTCAATTTTTAAAGGTGTCTTTGCCATTGGATGTTGGGCCCTATAGGGTGACGTACGTTAGTTGACCGCAATGTGCAGGTGGATGTTAAGGGGTTCATAGGAGGGCCCGCGGTATTCTTTTTAATTTATTTTATCGGAATATATGGTATATAGGAGTCATAATATATGGCATTTGGAGTTAGTGGGCATTGTTGATGAGGAGTTATCATTAAAGTCGAACCAAACAAGAAGTAAAATGTATTTCTCTAGGAACGACTAAAAACAAGGATGCAATGCAATATTTTTCTAGCAAGATATGTGAATATATATGCTAGGACAATACCAACAACTACCAAATCATTTTCTTCCTATGAAACTCAACCATTAACATAGGAATGACCAAGTATTTTTCTTATATGGTTGGTTTTGCATTTTGGCTCTTTTTCTTAATGCCCATTCACTTTCTTTAGAATGATCTCAATCCCAATCAAGGCCCATGTGAATATAATCTAGTTCAACAAAGGTGATAGATATGTCTAAATTAGTGGCTCCAACTCTTAATGAATGATAAGAGACAAAAAATTTCCAAACACATCGATAATTAGACAAACTCAACAAAGTGCCAATGATTGGTGTTGGGGACATAAATTCGGAAAATAAAAAGTTGAAAGGTTGATGGAATGTGAGAATTAAACCATACACTATCAATTGAACAATTCATTTGTTTCCTACATGCATTCATCAAATTGAAAAATAAAAGGGTAGAAGACTACCATGTATTGCATAGAATATAATTCCCTTGCTGATGTCTATGGCTTCAAACTCCAACAAACAAGTATTCATGGGCTCTAAGAGAGTCGTGCAGCCTCAATCCTTCATCAATTGTTGTGTATAGGTTTGTTAAAGAATAACCACAACCTATTTAAGTGGAAATGGTCTCTCCATAATCTAATACTTTCTTTTATATAAAAAACATAAACAAAAATTTATGCAAACAATTGCAATAATTATACTATCACAATGATACATTTTAGTGAAAACAATTTGAATTGACAGTTTGAATTTCATGGTTGTTGTGTTTAGCAAACCATTAAAACACAGTTGAGAATTACAACCATCTTACAGGAGATCAAATTATAGTAAAATTCTCATAGTAGACTTAACAATGCATCTTAATGAAATCATATATTTTACCCTAAAAACCTAAACAGAAAATCCAACATTCAATGGTTGTTCAACTCTCATTTCAACAATCTTAGGATACAATGCAGTTCATGGCTCAACGTTCATTGAACAATTCACACAGCTCCTCCTTTTCATTCTCTCCCCTTGTCCAACAACCCCTTTAAGAATGCAGTTACAAGGAAATGTAGGAGAGTTAGGGGATCATGGTAAGGCCAAGAGACTAACCTTTCAAATTGTTTTCCTCTCCTATTTTCATGTTTTTTCTTTCTTTAATTGTTTGATTTTATCTCTTTTGTCTCATTTAATTTATGGGATTTTCATTCTATTTTACTATCTGCCTACCCTCATTAATTTCACAAGTACACTTAGGTACTAAATCTTACAATCATTTTCTTGTGTTCAGATCCATTCCATATCAATGAGACATTAACGTAATTTCCAATTTTCTTCAAATGCTTCCTCCAATTTTTTTCACAATTAAAAATATTTAAATAGTTTCATATTTTGAAGAGTGGCTAGAAATTGTATCTATCTTCAGAGTTAACATAGCTTAAATGTTATAATTTTTTCACGATTTCTTCCATACACTGAATATGCCCTGACTTCTCCCACATGCCTTATCCAACAATATCAATCGATTCTCCCACCACTGCTTCCTAAGAAACCTCAAAGCAACTATAACCAACCATAATCTATCAATCTTATTTACACATTTCAAGTAAAATTGGATGTAAAACCAAACATGCATTGGTTATTGATCTGAAATGATCATATGTTAAAACTAATGTAGAATTGATTATACAATTAATGAATAGAATGTTAACTGAAAGTGTTGAAAATGTGAGAATTGCTTGAGAAGAAGACCTTACGATAGATGACAAAACATAAATAAGATGCAAAACAGTAGTGAAAACAACAAATACACAGTGATACTAGTCAACAAAATTGATTATGCTATTCGTCCCTGATGGACTATATCTTCGGGTCCGCTTTCAAGATGGGCCACCACTTTATTAGGATTGAAACCAAAGAGGTCTATTACACAGCAATTTGACGAAACTGAACATGCATGCAGGCACTTCTGGTCACTGTCAAAATATAGCTCTTTGAATGAGCTTTCCAATGCCTATCATGGTTCCCAATTTTGACTCCGGATGCTCTTGTTACACTAAAAACAAAATCAACTATAACCTCCAGAACCTGCATACAAAACCAAAAACCACTCTCATTCTCTTCAACAAGCAACACATCCTTTAAAAAACCTCCAAGTACATTCGAGATCCTTCTTCCCAGTTTAGGAAGGAATTCAATGATTTTAACATTTGTTGGTTTTGGTCTAACCATGTTTTTCCACCTTAGGGATAAGGTTACATGGTCTTGTTATTAGTTTAAATGCCAAAAACAGTCAAAACGCCAAATATAAACTTTATAATAAAACATAGCCATTGGCGGCTTGCTGACCGGGCGGAGGAGGTTAGCCGCCCGCATGTGACTGCCACAGTCTAACCGCAAGCTGCCAACTCGGCACTCACCCTCCAGCGGTTCCGGCTAGTGGTGCGGTGACAGTTTGTATGTGACAGATATCCAATGTTGGTGCTACTAGTGATATTGACTCCTGGTTCTATCCTTGACGGTTAATCCCCGCAACTGCTCACATGGTGTAGTTCCCACTGCGGTTAGGTTTGGTGGACTCTCACTCCGCCATTTGTAACCCTGACTGCTCGACCGCTCACGTGGCCATGGTCATAGTTAACTTCTCCATGCGGTTTCCAAGCCTGGTGGTTTACATAACACCAACGACTTACCTTTGCCGCTGACATGGAATAGTTTCCGACATGTTTTTCATCACGGTTTGGACTGTTATCCCATTTATAATGTTTTTTATTTGATTTTAATATGGCCGAGAATTGTTTAACATAGGGTTATATGTGTTGTAATACATGGCTTTGGAATATTTGTTTAGAACTTAGGTTTTATACATAGTTTGTAATGTAATTTTTCTGATAGTTTTAGGACTTAGGTTTTAGTTATTTAGTGTATGGTTAGGTTATGGTTTTAGGGTTTCATTAGAATAATGGCTTAGGTTCTTAAATCATTTTGTGCTAAAAAAAACCATTTACACCAAATTTCCACAAAGTGACATTTGTGACGAAAATCATATGATGACGACAACCAAACTCTCAAAAGGCAGAACTGACGACATCGAACATGTCGACAACCAAATCATGCGAAGGTAGATGACAACCTTTGTTGACAACCATGTTCCAAACCATATCACCATGAAAACCATTGACATTACCTAAACAACCTAAACCATAAACAACACTGTCGAAACTGAACGACACCGGATTGAATTGCTGACAACGACATTGAACCTATGTAATTGATCTGACGAGATCCTCCTAGATCAATTCTCTCCACTTGAAATATTTTGGACCACAAAAGTTTTACTAGATAGATAGTAGGTGAGGGTAGAGCTCCCTCACTCCTCACCTTGCCCTGATGATGTACCAATACATTCGACCAATCACTTGCAAGTGATGACCCTAATGATGTTGACCATGACACATTTTGAATCGGTGACCTTTTCCATCCATCTGCAATATGAACAACTTGTGATGGTGTTTAACCAACCTGTTATGAACATGGAAATTGATTTATTTCCATGAAATACCATGAGTTAGTGATTCATAATCATCTTTGAAAACAGTCTCTACAGGATATTGTTCAATACTATTGACATGTACTAACAAAATATATTGCGGAATAACAGAGACAATCAAAGATATTATTGACATCAAACCAACTACTTGACTTGACATACTTTCTTGCTTCCTGATTACTAAGTGAACTTGCTGCAGTAAACTCATCAAACTGTAAGGTGACAACTGCTGCAACTTAGCTTGATTTTTAAAGTATTGATTTAGTTCTTGATTTGTTTGAATCCCTATTTCCTTATTCATTAAATGTTTTTTCCACTGATTAGCACTTTCCCCTGATGCATAATTTTCTGTTAGACACTTTGGCAATGCTTTAGAAAAGGCTTTGATATGAATACAAATGGGCTTCCTTTCCACTTGAAAAGAGGCTTCCAAACTGTTTGAAACATGAAATTGTGACACAATACAAGAGAAATTGAACACTGACTTTCCCCAATACTGATTTTCATCCCTGTAACTATTAAGTTCAAAACTTGGACTGACTTGATTCATTCTGACATTAGGAAGAGGAGCTTTAGGCATCAACTATAATTCATGTTGTATTCCCTGCTTATGAGTAAGATGTTTGGTTTCTTTGAATATAACTATAAAATTTTCTACCTCTTTGATCAAACTATATTTAAGCCGAGTCTTATAACTTGAAAAAGCATCATGTTGATTGTTATGTTGTTCCTTTACACACATGATTACAAATCTCTTATTTGAACTTATTAATCAATTCATCTGATTAGAAACAACAAAATTCAAGTGATTCTTGTTTTGATGTGCCCTGACAATAAATTCAACCCCATCTTTCTTAAGGTGATATTTATGTTCTCTCCTGTAAAATACTGCATCGCGATCATAAAGATAAGGACTTCCTAAGACAACTCCACATATGTCTATTGGAACCACATCTAATTCCACTTCATCAATGTAATTAGCTGTAATGGAAAATATTAATCGACACTATTTGGTGACTTTTATCTGAGTTGATTTATTTACCCATCCTAATGGGTAAGATCTTGGATGATTCCATGTCTCCAAACCCAAATTATTAACTAAATATTCAGATATTAAATTGGCTTGTGATCCACTGTCAAACATTGTATCTATCTTTGTGTGCTTAGAAGTTATCCTTATGTTAAATAATTCAACTCTTTTATCCTCATTTGAAGGATTTGTGTTTGTTGAAGATGCACTAGTATTCAAACTTGAACCAGTGTCAAAAGTTTTACCTATCGTAAGCATAGCATTTATCCTCCTTTCATCACCTAAATCTGAACCTAGATCTTGCTGTACTGTTGCAATTGCCTTTTTTTCATCCTTCTCCTTAAGGCACTTTTTGAGCTTAGGTTTTGGATGAAGTTTCCAACACTTAGATTCATCATGACCAATTATCTGGCAATGAGAACAAGTAGGTCTTTCCTTTTGTGCTATCTCTTTTCTTTCTGTTCAAATTTTTCTTCCCTTTATTGTCATTGGAATCTTTGATTTCCAACTCTTTGGATGATTGCGGTGAAAATTTGAATGGTCTACCAGCTAATTCAATATGTATGGCCTAAACACACACTTCATTAAAATCATTAGGATTAAACATCAATAATGTATGTTGCAAATATGAATGTAAATTGTCGATGTATTTTAATAAAGTTTCACATGTATCCAATGAAATACCAAGCGCCAATGCTTTCTTTCTCAAATCCTGAGTAAACTCCTGAATACTCCGCCCTTTACCTTGCCTCAAATGCTGCCAATCAATAACAATTTGTTGCATGTATCCTAAAGGATAGAATTGTTTCCTAAGAGATTTTAAAAGCTTAGACCATGAAGATATGACTTTTCCTTTTCGCTTTACATCTATTTGAGTTTTACTTTCCCACCATATTAAAGCTGTTCCCCCCATTCTAAGTGTAGCTAACTCAATTTTTGTTTTATCATTAGAAATGTTCTGAATACAACAATACACTTCTAACTGCTTAATCTAGTTATCTAACTTTTTAGGATTCATTTCACCACCATAAATAGGTAATTCAAATTTTACATCAAGTTTTCAAAGATATGTTTTCTTAGGTTTCTTTTCTGTTTCAGATTATGCACTGGAAGAAGAAGAAAAATAATATGATGATGATGGAGATGATGGAGGTGAAGGTGGCTTATTAGCCTTTCTTTTACCTTTGTCCTTCTTCGATGCCTTTGAAGAAGAAGCTGCATCTATCGCCTTCATGTCTTCGTAGAGTTCTCCCAACATCTGCTACATAGTCAAGAATGCTTGCTGAAATTGTTCATCACTCATCTTAGCTTCCATATTTTCGTTGCATCAGATCTTGTCATGGTCGACTTATGAACGACTCATCGCTTTCCAATCTCTGAATCAATCTCCTCAAGAATTCCTTTTCCACGTTACGATCTTGATTGGGTTAACATTCAATGGAAAAATCTACAAACACAACCTGCTCTGATAGAAATTATATGATCTTAAATGATCATATGTTAAAACTGATGTAGAATTGATTATGCCATTAATGAATAGAATGTTAACTGAAAGTGTTGAAAATGTGGGAACTGCTTAAGAAGAATACTTTACGATAGATGAGAAAACATAAATAAGATGAAAACAATAGTGAAAACAACAAATACACATCGATACTAGACAAAAAAATTGATTACGGAGTTCGTCCCTGATGGACTATGTCTCTGGGTCTGCTTTCAAGATAGGTGACCACTTTATTAGGATTGAAACCGAAGAGGTCGATTACACAAAAATTTGAATGAACTGAATATGCATGTAGGCACTTCTGGTCACTGTGAAAAGATATCTCTCTGAACCAACTTTCCAACACCTGTCATGGTTCCCAATTTTGACTCTGGATGCTCCTGTTACACTAAAAGAAAAATTGACTATAACCTCCAGAACCTACATACAAAACCCAAAACCACTCTCCTCTTCAACGAGCAAAACGTCCTTTTAAAACCCTCCAAGTACATTTGAACTCCTTCTTCCCAGTTTAGGCATAAGGTTACATGATCTTGTTATTAGTTTAAATGCCCAAAATAGTCAAAAACCCAAATATAAACTTTATAATGAAACATAGCCATTGGCAGCTTGCTGACCAGGCGAAGGAGGCTGACCTCCCACATGTGACTATTGTGGTCTAATCATAGGATGCCAACTCCACAGTCACCCTCTGGAGGTTCTGGCCAGTGGTGTGGCGGTGGTTTGTATGCGACAATTATCCAACATGGTGTTGCTAAAGATCCTAACTCCCAGTGCTAACCCTGACGGTTAATCCCCACAACTGCTCACATGGCGTAGTTACTGCCATAGTTATGGTTAGGTGGACGCATGCTCCGTCTTTTGTAACCCTGACTATCCAACTGCTCACATGGCCGCGGTCATAGTTAACTTCCCTGCACAGTTTCCAAGCCCAGTGGTTAACATAACCCCGACGACTTACCTTTGCCGCCCACATGGAATAGTTTTCGACGTGTTTTTTCCCACTATTTGGACTATCATCCCATTTATAATGTTTTTTCTTTGATTTTAATATGGATGAGAGTTGTTTAACATAGGTTTATATGTGTTGTAATACATGGCTTTGGAATATTGGTTTAGAACTTAGGGTTTATACATAGGTTTGTAATGTAATTTGTTTGATAGTTTTAGGACTTAGGTTTTAGGTATTTAGTGTATGGTTAGGTTAGGGTTTTAGGGTTTGATTAGCATAATGACTTAGGTTCTTAAATAATTTTGTGATAAAAAAACCATTTACACCAAATTGTCACAAACATTTGCAACAAACGTCACATGATGATGACAACCAAAACTTGAAAGGCGGAACTTATGACATCCAACATGTCGACAACCAAATCCTGCAAAGGTGGACGACAACCTTTGTTGACAACAAGGTTCCAAAACATATCACCATGAAAACCATTGACATCACCTGAACAACCTGAACCATAAAGAACATTGTCAAAACTGAATGACACTGGATTGAATTACTGAAGATGACACTAAACCTATGTAACTGATCTGACGAGATCCTCCTGGATCAATCCTCTCCAATTGAAAGCCTTTGGACCACAAAAGCTTGACTAGACAGACAGCATGTGAGGGTAGAGCTCCCTCACTCTCCACCTTGCCCTGATGATGTACCAATACATTCGATCAATCACCTACAAGTGATGACCCTGATGATGCTGACCATCACACATTTTGAATCTGTGACTTGTTCCATCCATCTTCAATATGAACAACTTGCGATGATGGTTAAGAAATCTGTTATGAACATGGAAATTGATTTCTTTCCATGAAATACAATGAGCTAGTGATTCATAATCATCTTTCAAAACAATCTCTACAGGATATTGTTCAATACTATTGACATGTATTAACAATCTATATTGCGGAATGACAGAGACAATCAAAGATATTCTTGACATCAAACCAACTACTTGACTTGACATACTTTCTTGCTTCCTGATTACTAAGTGAACTTGTTGCAATAAACCCATCAAATTGTAAGTTGGCAACTGCTACAACTTAGTTTGATTTTGAAAGTATTGAATTAGCTGTTGATTTGTCTATTGATTTGTTTGAATCACTATTTCCTTATCCATTAAGTGATGTTTCCATTGATTAGCACTTTCCCCTAGTGCATACGTTTCCCTTAGACACTTTGACACTGCTTTAGAAAAGGCTTTGATATGAAAACAAATGGGCTTCCTCTCCACTTGAAAAGAGGATTCCAAACTATTTGAAACATGGAATGGTGACACAATACAAGAGAAATTGAACGTTGGCTTTCCCCAATACTGATCTACATCCCTGTAACTATTAACTTCCAAAATTGGGCTGACTTGATTCATTCTGACATTAAGAAGAGGAGATTTAGGCATCAACTGTAATTCATGTTGTATTCCCTACTTATGAGTAAGATGTTTGGTTTCTTTGAATAGAACTAGAAAAGTTTCTACCTTTTTGACCAAACTATCTTTAAGCTGAGTCTCATAACTTGAACAAGCATCATGTTGACTGTTATGTTGTTCCTTTACACACATGATTACAAATCTATTATTTAAACTTATTAATCGCTTCATCTGATTAGCAACAACTAAATTCAAGTGATTTTTGTTTTGATGTGCCCTAACAATAAATTCAACCCCATATTTCCTAAGGTGATATTTATGTTCTCTCCCATAAAATACTACATCACGATGATAAAGATAAGGACTTCCTAAGACAACTCCACATATGTCTACTGGAACCACATCTAATTCCAATTCATCAATGTAATTAGATGTAATGGAAAATCTTAATCGACATTGTTTGATGACTTTTATCTGAGTTGATTTATTTAGCCATCCTAATGGGTAAGGTCTTGGATGATTCCATGTCTCCAAACCCAAATTCTTAACTAAATATTCAGACATTAAATTGGCCTGTGATCCACTGTCAAACATTGTATCTATCTTTGTGTGCTTAGAAGTTATCCTTATTTTAAATAATTCAACTCTTTTATCCTCATTTGAAGGATTTATGTTTGATGAATATGCAATAGTATTCGAACTTGAACTAGTGTCAGAATTTTTACTTGTCGTAACCATAACAACTATCCTCCTTTTAGCACTTGAATCTGAACCCAGATCTTGCTGGATTGCTGAAATTGCCTTCTTTTTATCCTTCTCCTTAAGGAAATTTTTGGGCTTAAGTGCTGGATGAAGTTTCCAACACTTAGATTCATCATGACCGATTCTCTGGCAATAAGAACAAGTAGGTCTTTCCTTCTGAGCTATCATTGATTTCTTTCTGTTTGAATTTTTCTTCCCTTTACTGTCATTGGAATGTTGATTTCTAGCTCTTTGGATGATTGTGGTGAAAATTTGAATGGTCTTCCACCTGATTCAATATGTATGGCCTAAACACACACTTCATCAAAATAATCAGGATTAAACATCAATAATGTATGTTGCAAATATGAATGTAAATTGTCGATGTATTTTAATAAAGTTTCACGTGTATCCAATGAAATACCAAGCACCAATGCTTTCTTTCTGAACTCCTGAGTAAACTCTTGAACACTCTTCCCTTTACCTTGCCTCAAATGCTGCCAATCAATAACAGCTTGCTGCATGTATTCTAAAGGATAGAATTGTTTCCTAAGAGATTTTAAAAACTTATACCATGAAGAGATGACTTTTCCTTTTCTCTTTACATCTATTTTATTTTTACTTTCCCACCAGATTAAAGCTGTTACTCCCATTCTAATTGTAGCTAACTGAATTTATGACAATACACTTCTAACTGCTTAATCCAGTTATCTAACTTTTCAAGATTCATTTCACCATCATAAATAGGTAATTCAAATTTTACATCAAGTTTCAAAAGATATGTTCTCTTAGGTTTCTTTTCTGTTTCAGATTCTACACTAGAATAAGAAGATGATGATGATGATGATGGAGATGATAGAGGTGAAGGTGGTTTATCATCCTTGCCTTTACCTTTGTCCTTCATCGATTTCTTTGAAGAGGAATCTGCATCTCTCGCCTTCTTGTCTTCGTAGAGTTCTCCCAACATCTATTGCATAGTCAAAAATGTTTGCTGAAACTATTCATCACTCATCTTAGCTTTCGGATTTTCACCTGCATCAGATCTTGTCATGGTCAACTTATGAACGACTTGCCACTTTCCAATCTCTGGATCAATCTGCTGAAGGATTCCTTATCCAAGTTGCGACTTTGACTTGGTTAGAATTTAGTGGAAAATTCTACAAACGCAACCTACTCTAATACGAAATTATATGATCTTAAATGATCATATGTTAAAACTAATGTAGAATTGATTATGCCATTAATGAATAGAATTTTAGTTGAAAGTAATGAGAACATGAGAACTACTTTAGAAGAAGACTTTATGACAGATGAGAAAACATAAATAAGATGCAAAACAATAGTGAAAACAACAAATACACAATGATACCTGTTATGGGAAAATTTAGTGTCTTTTCGAACGACTAGCCCCTAGACCTAATAGCAAGTCTAGAACAACAGTTAAAGTAATTCCATTGCTTTTCCTATAGCTAATAAATAAAAAAAAGAGGAGAAAACGTACCAACCTGTATCTCTCGCTCGATCCCTCTTCCCTTTGACTGCTTTCGCTAGTCCCTTCCATACTTAACTCGCTTGAAAGGTACCTGCACACAAGCCGAGACATAAAACCAACAAAGCATACATATTGATCTATTAACCAAACACATTATAGAATCGAAAATACAATGTACATTTCATAACACATGAATGGAAAAAGCAAAGAACTCTTTATTGATAGAAAGGAAGATTACAACCCATGTAGATGCATGTTTGATTCAGCGTCATCCTCCCAGCTTCAAACCCTTCTCTCCTCATGGAAAAAAAAAATGACATGATAACATTACTCTCTACTAATCTCATCCAAGCAGCATTTCCTTAGCTTAATAAGTTCCAACCTTAGACCAGCCTTGAATTCCTGGTCAATTTATAGCTGAATGGAGGAGGTTAATTCATTAATGGCCCTCATGAATGCTTTTCCAAAAATGGGAAGTGGTTCCATGAAGGAAGGGATAATGAATTGAGGTTCATTCATCTCCTTCCTCATCCAAAAGCGAGCCCAATCCTTCTAGAAACACTTAGAAGCATCCATTGGATGAGGAATCCAATGGATTCATTTGAAAAATTCGCTGGATCTCACTCATCACATGTGATACAAAGGCTAGGTGCTATGCATAGCACCCAGATAATGTAGTGCCTGCCATTCATTGCAGCCAGATAGAAGGCCACCTGCGATGATCTCCTTAGGGAATTTTTTTGGATCAATGGTGTCATGAAACTCTTGGGAAGCAAGCATGATGTAGGTTAACTTCATTAGGGAATAAAAAAAACTGAATTAGGGGTTGATGGACCCTAAAATATCATTGATCTGGAAGCTGGGGTTGATGTGCCCAAATTTTCCTGTAACAGTTGCCCCCTAAAGCATGAAGTCGAAAATAACAATGTCGAGTGAGATGCTTTACCACTTGGAGAGAAGGTTTCAAACTGGAAGGTGACCTGTATCAGTTAAAATACAAATATAATGATACTTTGATTTTTTCTCATAATCTAGCTGAGGGAAAGCAAACCCATGCTCAACATTATAAACTTTCATTACATGTACAAATATAGTCGTCTACAGATGTAGACCCATGAGTGGATGACCATGAATGTAAGGCCATTTTACATTTTATATAGTACTCCTGAAAATATATATCGCAGCCTGGATGGATGAAACTAGATCCGAGGTCTTCAAACTCATCCAATCTTTCACTCAAGTACAAGTCTAACCATGTGAATAGATGATTTGAAGTCGAACATGGAGAGACATCATCTGATTACCAGCCAATCATGTAAGTTCTTAACAAATGTGATAGGAATCACTGATAATGATAATGACCCTCAAGGTACTACAAAATATTACGCAAGGTGTGAATAAATGATTTGATGTCAAACACCAAATGAAGTCTTTCGGTCGAAGGCCATTGATGTCAACCTATCATCGGAAGTGAGAAACCTGCTATTGATGTATGCAAGCCTCAAGGTACTGAAGGACTGTTTCTAAGTCAACTTCTTGGATGATGTGTTGATGTCGACAAGAAGCAACTCGTCGCAGGAGGGCATTGATGTATCCCACATCAACGACATGAAACAAGGTAAATGATTTTGGAGATGAAACATCAACTGATGGCACAAGGTTTAGGAATGGCGAGGCATGGAAATGAAGGTTTACTGTATTGTAAAGGATGAATTTTTGAACTGAATGACTTGTCTTAAACATATCAGCGACATTGAAGTGAATTGGTAGGATTGACACAAAACAAAGTGATGGATGGTATGAGAGAAGAATGGTGTGATAACCATCAAGCTGAATGACCCAACCCACATAGTCATGGTGATGAGGTGAAAGTGTAATGTTCAAGAGCGACCTGCTACCATAAAGTGTTCCCAACTTTTCCCATTTTTCCCCAGTCATTTCTAACCAATACCTCTTTATTTTTAATCAATCTTGAGGAGGATAACATATGCTTTTTGTATAATTTCACCCTTCGGGTGAATCCATCTCTATTTGATGTTTTAACAAGTCTAGTGAAGGTGAAACTTGGTCTTGTCTAGATGGACAATTTTGTCTCTATTTGATGTTTTTAACGAGTTTAACGACAAAGATAACTCGGTCCTTTTCATATTTAGAGAGTTTGAAAAGGGACTAAAAGGAAACTCCACAAGTTCCTTTTCGTACATTTGTCTCTCAAGCCTGAAAAAGCATAGAACAATACAAGAGAGAACCTATTGATCATGTTTGACCAACGAGTATCTTTTTCGTAGTTAATCTATCTCAGCTCGAAGAAGGGGTAAAAATATATTGAGTAGATATTGATTATAATCCATTAACGAGCTAGAAACGACAAGCGCTCGACAATCTTTTCAATTTAGAGAGTTTAAAAAGAGCTTAAAGAGAACTCCATTTTGAGGAACGAGCGGTGTCTAGGGTAGCAACTGGCTCCGGTGATGTTGGAACTTCTCAAAACATGTTGATTTATGTGAAGAGGTTGGCTAATAAGACCACTCATTGCAACTATTCCTCAAAAAGGGTAAAACAACCAAGTGAAAGCATATGATCGGCCAAAGGGATGGTGGCGATGGGATGAAAACAGCTAAGGCTCATCTGATAGAAAAGGCTGATAGAATGGCAATCACGAGGGTTAAACTCGAAATGGGTTCATTTTTAGACAAGATTGAACCATAGGGAACTATGATTGGATTCAGTTTCATGTTTACACAAGCTTGAAACAAAAAAACTATGCTTGGCTTCAGTTTCATTTTTACACAAGCTCAAAATGAAAAATTATGCTTGGATTCAGTTTACATGCCCCCAACATGATGAAAAGGAGAGTCTCTGGTAACCAGATGGAAATTGCTGTGGTGAAGTAGGATGATTATCCAACACTTTTTTGGCTTTTTCCAGATAGACAAAGGTGAATGGGGTGACTCCCTTCACATAACCTATAGGGAAACTTATCTTTACCATTAGGTGGATGCCCCCCAAGCTTCATTACATTCACCTAAGTAGACTACTCATGGATATCAGGTGGATGGAATGAAGGTTATTTTACAAGATGAAGTGAAAGACTTGACTGGGATTTTACAAGATCTACTCAAAGACTCGACTTGGAACTTTTCTCCAGGGGACCTTGTTTCATTTTTTAATGAGCTTGACACAAGACAAGGAACTCTGCTTAGACTCCTTGTTTCATTTTTTAATGAGCTTGACATAAGACAAGGAATTATGCTCATATTCCTTGGTTTCATTTTTTTAACGAGGTTGATATAAGACCAGGAACTATCCTCATTGGCTTGTTTAATTTTTTAACGAGGTTGACATAGTAAAAGAATTATTCCCATACTCCTTGTTTCATTTTTTAACGAGGTTGACACAAGACAACGAACTATCCTCGGAGACCCTTGTTTCATTTTTTAATGAGGTTGACACAAGACAATGAACTATCCTCGAAGGCCTGTTTCATTTTTTAACGAGGTTGACACAGTAAAAGAACTATCCTCATACTCCTTGTTTCATTTTTTAACGAGGTTGACACAAGACAACGAACTATCCTCAGAGGCCTGTTTCATTTTTAAAGAGGTTGACACAGTAAAAGAACTGTTTGGTCAATTTAGTGATGTCTAAATTGCAACTTTTAAATGTCAACCCGGGGCTCGTAAGTTGATGAAGTGAGGTGTATTGTATGTACTTAGGCAACTATTTCTTGAGCTTTTGTCATTTTTAACTTTTTAGGGTTGTTTTTTTTTTTTTTTAAGTATATCTCTCCTAATGTGGTGTGACGAAATAAAGTGAGTGAAGTGTGTGAGATTGTGATGTGCTTCTTAAAACTCAAAATCAAGTGAGTGAAGTGTGTGAGATTGTGATGTGCTTTTTACAACTTAAAATTACTCTACAAGAAAGCTTGAAATGAAATCAATGCTTAAAGGAAAGTAAAGGCATTAAATAAAAGACTAGTGACATTGGCCCAGTGCCTCTATTGTTGCAAGGAAATGCAAATGAAATCTATGTCAAATAACAACTAAGAAATGTGAAACTAAAGTGAATCTATCTAAAAGAAAGACTAGTCACAAATACTTTAACTTCTTCTTAACCTCTTGCCTTTTAACTGAATGTATCATGTGATAAACAATTAAAAACAAGTCAAGCAATTGTGAGTTTCTGAACAACTAAACCAAGCTGCATTAAGTGATGTTTTGGTCCTCAATAAAGATATTAAGTTATAAAGAAGAGACCATCAATAGATAAACAACTTGATATCTACAAACAAAAAGCAAATATGGAAATTGACTAAATGATAATGATGAAATGAAGGCTGCAAAACAAAGAAGGTCAGCAACATAGACAAGGTGATCACACATGTCACTAGTTGTGCAAAAGAAAAGCATAAAACTGTCCTGGGCACGCCTAAGAAACCTGTATAACACACTGATCAGTCATGAAAAAGAGCAGAAATGTAAACAAGCAGAAATTGAAATGTATGTACAACTATATAAAACACAGAAATTAAAGGCATTATATACATGAAATAAGAAAACGAAATGCGAGAAACTAAAAACAATGTACAGGCCTTTAGTAAAAAGGGGCCCTCTGCCTACTCCAGCCGCTTTAAAGATCAATCACACGCGTAAATGGAATAACAGTCTTCTCATGTATTGCGCATAAAATAGGAAAATACAGTGGGAGTTCAAAGGTATAAAAACAATAGCTAACAACTAACTTGTCCAGCGTTCAAAGACGCTTTATTTATAATTTCAGAAGGTGAACTAACTTAACGAACTCTAAGTAATTTGAACAGCTGAATTGAAACACGTAGTCCTGCTACGTCCTCGGATCTAGGCAACGGTCATCGTGGGAATTCAATCCACTGTAGGATTATGTCTCCCACTACTTTCATAAATGAGGACGATGCCACCTATTCCTCACGTGCTCTAAAACAGAACACGTAGAGCCGTGCCACCGCCAATGACCTCTGTTTGACCGAAGTTGCCTCCTCGTTGACCATGAGCTTGGATGTCTGGTTTGGATGATTTGGAGGGACACACACCATGTCCTTGGTTCCACGAACTTGCCCATGTGGCTCTTCTTCCCGGAGGACACCTGGAACATAGCGTTTAATAAAACAGTTACGGAATCTGGGGTTGGCTGCGGAAACCAGGATCAGCTGCGGAAAACCCTGTGTAAACCCTATATGAGCTGCGGAAACGCAGCACCTTGGACCAAAATTGTAAACCAAACACAGTCATTAACATAATTAGAAAACCATGTAAAAAGTCCTAAAATACAACGATTTGAGAACATTGATGGAGGGAATGAGTGGAAAAATAGGGAAATGAATAGGAAAAAGAGGCTGGGAGGATGTGTAAAGAAGTGTAGGTTTGAGGCTCAACATACCCCCACTGTGAAGGTGTTGCATGTCCTCATGCAACCAAAACTTTATCATTGATTTTAATCCATGTGCTCAGATGCTTCTGCCAAAACATCTAGCCTTCTTCTCTTTCTCCTTGTTGCCAAAATTGCCCTTGGTTTCTTGACTAAACATCTGAACCTCAAATTGATTAATGCCCTGTTGAGTTTCTTACATTTCCCTTTCAATTTTCTGTTCTTTTTCTGCCAGAGTCCCAAGTGAAGCATTGTATTGTCATGGACCATTTTGTCCACTTTGCTTTGTTCTTTCAATGCTTCATTTTCTTGTTTAATATGCCGGTTCAGGATTTCCAGTTCAAACATCTCCCGTTTTAAAGATTTGACCTGTTCATCAAGAGGCACTATAGTGCTTAGACTAGTAACTGATTGCTCCAAGGCCTCCAAATAATCATATAACTCCTGCTGGTCAGGGTCAATCTCAGGTGTCCTTCTTGGGCTATGCTCAAAATTAATTTCTGTTTGAGGTTCTGTTTGAAAGGGACTCTCCTCACATGGAGGAGTGGACTCAAGGCCAAGCTGAGATGGAGTCTTTTTAGGTGTAGTTTCTCCCAAATCAATGAAATGTGACTGTTTTCCTTTAGTCACACTCATCTTTCCCTTCAGCCTACTGCTTCTTCTCACTTGTACATTAGTGCTCTTTTGCTGGGCACTCTGTTTCTCTTTCTGTTTTCTCTTTAAGAGGGCAGTGGCTTGAAGTTGTGCTAATCTATCAGCCAAGGTTTGGGAGTCTTCTTCTACTGAAGGTTCAGGTGATGGTGACGGTTCATGAGCAATTGTCTTCCCTTTATTCTTTTTTTGTTTCTCTTCTTCCTGTGTAGTTTCCTGATTTTGCACAATAGGTGGGTCCTAGACAGCAACATCCTTTTTTGTTCTCCTACTTCCTTTTGGGATTTTAGGAGGACTACTAGCAGAAGCTTCATTCACTTCTTGGAAATGATTCCTGACCAAAAACTTTTCCCATGTATCCTTGTGATTTTTCAATTGTTCTTCTATAAGAATTCTAATGAGGCCGTGATGATATAAGTGGGGTTCAATATGGCCTACATTCTTTTGGACAGTAGAACTCATTTTCTTTAGGCTTCTTAGCAAAAAGTAGGGTAGATTGATGGCATGGCCTTCCATAAAATTCATCATAATCCTTGCATGGTACATATACATGGTACCAAAGCGGCCCTCACATGTAATAAACTTTTGAACAAGCAATAGCAAAGCAGTCCATTGTTCTTTGATTATATGCACGGGAATCTCTTTAGTAAATATTGAAGTATCCATACCTGGGTTCTTGAGCATATTATTCCATGCCTGATCTTCCACCCCTCTGTTCTTGAACCATCTATCTCCCACCTGAGGTAGACTGGTTGCTGTGGCTATTGTATTCTCTGTTATTGTAAACTTCAAGTCCCCTACTTCCACGATATTTCCATTGAAGGACCAAGCAAATGCCTTCGTTACCTCTTTGTCATATCCTCTGAATTTTTCAATGAACTTTAACCATTTTTCTTTTTTTCAGTGCCTCCTTTGTCTGAGGATATCCTTCTAAATATTTCGGACCTTCGGGTTCAGCTCTAAGCAGCTTTCCCATCTTCGGCTTTCACTCTTCGGCTGAAATTTTGACTGTATATGACTGCTCAGGGAGGATGCTTAACGGAAAAATGGATGAATTACGGCTGTAAGTGGAATAGCCGCAATGTAAATTGTTTTACAGACTGTAGGTGGGGTTTGAAACAGAGCTGTGGAGTTTACAGCGGAAATGGGAGTGAAAATGGTGTGCGTATGAAGGTGTAAAACACGAGAATGAATTCAAATGCATGCGGAAGTGGAGTGATAAGGGTATGGCATAGCGGCCGAATCCTTTAGAGCCGAGTGGGTTCACACACGTATCAGTATTGGCTGCGGAAATCATGTAGTGAAGAGACGTAGCGTAATAGGTCACTTCCTTGTATGGCCAATAAATGAAACAGCAGTCCCATTTCGAGTTTAAATAAATGGTGATCATAGGACCATTAGAAGGGTATGAGGTGGATGAAGGATTATCGTGGAGGAGAAGTGTGATGATATTTGCCAAATCATTGCGTTTAGTGGCTCTTCCACGATTTAATAATTATGCATAAAATGACATTAAATTGTTGTTTGGAAAAGATTTTGATCATACCTTCATGAGTTTTCCATTTGTTGATTAAGGGTGTTGATCCATTATTGCTGTCTGATCTTGCAGGTGCCTCATATCCTTGCTGCCCCTGGTGATGATAATGTGAACCTTTGACTGAGATTTTCCTTTAGAAACAGAGTGTTGTTAGCTGTAGAGACAGAGTCATTTCTAGCTGCGGAAACTGGTGCGAGCTGCAGAAACTAAGACATCTCCCTTTTTAACTGCACAAAGTTAGTTAGGAAAAAACTAACTGAATGGAAATAATCCTAAAAAGGATTTTTATTGCTGATATGAAATGGAGTGGATGAAATGAAGTGAGAAATGAAATGGAATGAAAAATATGGAGTGAAGCGAAATGGAATGAAGATGGAATGATGATGGAAAGAGAGAGATTTTTTTTTTTTTGGAAAAT
>APFE030693797.1:0-19608 GCA_000404065.3 Pinus taeda
TCACTAAGTCCATAGCCTTCCATCCTCAAACTGATGGCCAAACAGAGGTTGTCAATAGGATGATTGTGCACATTATGCGCATGTATAACTCAAAGCATCCACGCACATGGGATGAGAGCCTCCCCTATGTTCAGCACAGCTACAACCGAGCTCTTCACAACTCCACTGGCCATAGCCCTTTTCAGGTGGGTTTTGGATTCCAGCCACTATGCCCCATTGATGTGGCCATGCCACTTGCAGCTACTCACATGAATTCAACTCATGTCCAGTCCGAAACAGATAAGGCCACCAGCTTCATTGAGCGAATCCAACATATTCGCCAGCAGGTCCATGACATTCTTGAGAAATCAAATGCCAAGTACAAGCAGAGACATGATCAACATCGGGTGCCACACAAGTTTCAGGTGGGCGACAAAGTCTGGTTGCATTTGCAAAAGGAACGCCTTACTGGAGCCTACCGGAAATTAAGACCACTCCGATATGGTCCTTACACCATTACTAAGGCTATGGGAGACAATGCATTTGAGCTCAGCATTCCCCCATTCCTTGGCCTGCACCCAGTGTTCAATGTGGACCGCCTTCGGCCAAACTTTCCACCATTACTAGACACATCCGACATTGCAGAACAGCTCCAACCCACAGAATTAAATCCAGATTGCATGGAACAAGCTGCAACTGATCGGATCATGGACACACAGATCAAGAACACTCGTCAACAGAATATCCAACTGTACCGAGTTGTCAAAGCAGGCCAACTCCTTCAGCAGGGCAAATGGTTCACCAGGGAACAGGTTCAGCAGAAGTTTCCTCATCTCATGGGGGAGCTCAACGCAATGGGGACCATTGCTTCCTAAGGGGGGAGGAATGATCCAGGTGGATATTGTGGGCCACCTGCCAAGTCCACATGGACCCCCACCATTGTCTTTCTCAGCATTTTCAGTTTCCTTAATTGTAGCACAACTTACTATTTTTAGCAGTTTTTCGGGTCCTGAACTTCCGGAGCCGTTTTGAGGCCCTAAACGACGTTTTTTGGGATTCCAGGGGCAACACCGGTCCATGGAACATGGACGTGCTGCCATTCCAACAATGATAGTGCTCGAATAGATCTTTCTAATGAGCTATTGTACGCGTCAAACGGAGATCATATGCTAAAGTTACGACCCCGGGAAGTTGATGTACCAACTTACCCCCAAACGGGGCCCACAGTTTGGCGTTTCATCTCCTAGGGTTAGGTTTTGGAATGTTAAGGTTTTTTCATTGTTTCTCAACAATAAATAGGCCTTCGAGCCTCATTGTAACACAGTTCAGAGGCATGTAGCCAACACATCTCTTCTCAAAGATAAGCTACCATCGCCCTAGCTAGTTTATTTCCATTTCTGATTATAAGCATATTTCAGTATTTTCCATTAATGAAATGAAGTATTATTTCCACTGCATATTTGTGTATATGGTTATCTCTGTGATTTGTTGCATTCCTGTTTAAATCCGGATCACCTGTATTGATAGCTAAAATGCAGGAGAAGAGGGCACAGCCTCAACATCCTACCCAATACTTGCAAATGATGAGGGTTGAACCCTGTGAAGAAGATCCTAATGTGAACATTGTGCTGTGAAGTGGAATGACGACTAGCGAGGATAAAGGAAAACAACCTGAGGAAAGTGAATGGGTCTGCAAGGTTCCAGAAAAAGAGGTTGGGTTTGATCTGGAGCATGTGACAGAAACGTTCATGGAAGTGAAGAAAAACTTCGCTAAGGCCTCTACCTCAGAAAGTCAAGATAAGTTGTTTGAAGAAATGGACCCCTCCATGCTTACTACGTTCTTGTAAACCTATATGAAGATGCTACGTGATAGCAAGGCCATGAAAGGATTACAGGAGTTGATATATAAATGTGCATGTAAATAAAATTCTCTTGAAGGACCTAGTGTATTCAAGAAAAATTGGTAAGCATAAGGCAAGAACTGGGCATGGGATGAGGCTCGCCACACAAATAGGAGAATATGAAATGGACCAAGTTATTCTAGATCTTGGGTTGGATGTGAATGTTTTGCCTAAACACACATGGGAAAGAATGAGAATACTTGCGCTGCAGTGGTCTTTGATTCAATTGAGGATGGAAAATCAACAGAATATTATCCCCATGGGAAGATTGCAAGGAGTGACGGTAGACATTGAAGGCGTGAGTGCGTTGGTTGATTTTGAAGTGATAGAGATCGTGGATGACAACAATCCATACCCCATGCTCCTTGGGATGGATTGGGCTATCGACATGAATGGAGTAATAAAACTAAAGAAGCGGACGATATCATTTGAAATAAAATCGCTTAGCATGGTAGTACCTTTGGACCCTGCAGAAGGACGCCCTATACTGAACCGATCTGCGATTATGAGGAAAGTGATGATGATCTTGACCAGATCTATAAAATAACAGTGCGAGATCAAGATTGGGTTAATTCGACAGCTGATGGACGCATTGCATGGGACCGTGAAAGTTCATTTACATCAAATTCAAATGAAGAGTTGGAGCACTGGCAGAATAGGTTGCATGAAGTATCTTTGCTACAATGTAACATGATGACTAAATCGTTGCATTGTGAATCATCGAAGGTAAGGAGTTTTCCTTATTATGATGGAGTAACTGACGTAGATAAATTTTTGGATGCATTTGAAAGGGAAGTTCCTGACAAGCATCGCTTCCAAGCACTGGATTTGTTGTTGCGCACTACGCACGCAAGGTAGTGGGGTACGCATAAAGACAGTTTTGATTGATGGCGTGAATACAGAAGAATGATGAGGTTACGGTTTGGTCGCCCAAAGGTGCGACTAACAGAGAAATATGATGGGATGAATGATCTGCGCGATCACTTAGCGAAATGGACTGACGCTTACGGAATGAAGCCGCAACCAGAGTGGGTGCATTTATTCTATCACACTTTGGATGTAATACCAATGAATTAGTACCTGGAAACAGAGCTCCGCCATGGCACTAAAGAATGGGAAGTTTTGAGACCGGGATTCTTGATGAAATTCAGCTTTGAAGATGGGTTCGAATGTATTAACAAGGCATTGCAGGAGGTCAAGGCAGCGATCTTCAAAAGACCGCAAGATCCTTTGGACTTGATTCAACCAGATTGGAGCACCTAGCTGCGCCATGTGCTAGAGTGCTATAATGTGACTGCTGAAGAAGAAGAGGAGTATCCAAGGAACATTAACATCCAAGAGGCAGAAGGCCACCACAAATTTGAGGGGTCGCAGATAGAGAATCCAAATATCACCATGCTGTTGAAAACCCGATAGGTAAACATTGGCATAGAGGCAGAACCAAAGTTTGCGAAGATAGGGGACTACTGGGATGATGCTACGATGGATAAGGTCGTTGAGTTGCTCCGCAAATATCAGGATTTTTTTCCCACAAAATTTTCGGACTTGAAAGGCATCATCGGCGATTTGGGAGTGATGAAAATAACTTTAAAACCGGATGCGAAGCCTGTTAAGCAGAGGCCATATCGCCTTAATCCCACATACAAGGAAAAGGTTTGTCTAGAGTTGGACAAGATGCTTGCAGTAGGTATTATTAAATCGGTGGAGGAATCTAATTGGGTGAGTCCAATGATCGTTTAGTAAAAGAAGCAAAAGGATAAAATCAGGATTTGCGAAGATCTCAAGAAGCTCAACGATTCCTGTGTTCATGATCCTTTTCCAACTCCGTTCACCGATGAAGTATTGGATAATGTTAGTGGGTAGGAGGCCTATTCATTCACTAATGGGTTCTCTAGACACCATTAGATAAAGATTGTGCTAGAAGACAGGATTAAGATGACCTTCACGACTGAGTGGGGATGCTTCTAGTATACGGTAATGCCTTTTGGGCTTAAAAATGCGTCGGCAATCTTCTCACTCGTAGTCATCACAGCGTTCAAAGAGGTCATTCCCAGATTTTTGGAGGTATATTTTGATGATTGGACAGTGTTTGGACTGGTAAAGCGCCATGTAGCTAGTTTGCGCTTGATATTGGATACATGTTGCAAGTATCAGATCACGCTAAACTTGAAGAAATTCTTATTTTGCATCCCTTTTGGAATCTTGTTGGGTCATGTGGTATGTAGACAAGGATTAATGGTGGACCCTGCTAAGATCGTGGTTATAATTAATTTGGAGGTGCCAAGAAGTGTTAAACAACTACGTGCAACACTGGTCATACTGGATATTATCGGAAGTTCATCAAGAGTTATACCCAGATTACCGTGCCAATGGAAAAGCTACTAAAGAAGGATGCTACATTCTGTTGGGATGAAGAATGTCAGCGGAGTCTGGATGTATTGAAGGAGAAAATGGTCACCGCGCCGATCCTAGTCTTCCCGGATTGGAAGAAGGAATTTCATGTGCATCTCGACGCTTCATGTATTGTGTTGGCAGCTGTACTGACACAGGCTGGTGAAAAGGGAATTGGATCGCTTTATAATGTTTGCAAGCAGGAAGTTGTCTAAGTCTAAAAAGAATTATTCGACGACAGAGCATGAAGGGTTGGCTATGGTGTACGCACTCCAGAAGTTCAGACATTACCTGCTAGGCGGACACTTTAAGATGTATACAGACCATTTTGCGTTGAAGTACCTAGTTAACAATCATGTGTTGGGGGGGAATATGCAGATGGTTATTGTTGTTTCAGGAGTATGATTTCTAGGTAATTGTGAATCTAGGACAATTGAATGCAGGGCCAAACCATCTACCGCAAATTGAAACAGGAGAGGAGCCAACCAATTTGGAGGAGGGTTTGCCTGAGACATAGCTCTTTACGGTGCACGTAGCAAATAATCACTTTGCATACATTATCCACTTCCTGACTACGGGAACGGCAACAAAAGGATACACGATTCAACAGAAGAAGGAATTAGTGGTGCACGCGGTAGACTTTTCTGTTATTGCAGGCCACTTGTATAAGATGGGATCGGATGAGATACTGCGATGCTATGTGCATGATTTTGAACGAAAAAGTGTCATAGCTGAAGTTCATGGAGGAGCTACGGGAGGCCATTATGCAGGAAAAGCAACAGCGCAGAAGATTTTATGCATTGGGTTATGGTGGCCAACGTCGCATAAGGATTCCAAAGCATATTATAAGGCGTGCAATGCATGTCAAAGAACCGAAAGACCATCGTGGAGGGATGAGCTGCCTTTGAATCCACAGGTATCATTGCAACCATTTGAGGAATGGGAAATTGATTTTGTAGGACTGATTCAGCCTCCAGGAAAGAAGACGGGTGTGTGGTATATCATCATCGCAACCAAGTATTTGACCAGATGGGTGGAGGCATAGCCCGTAAAGGACTGTATAGGGGAAACAATAGCGAAGTTCTTATCTGAATATGTGTTGACCAGGTTTGGTTGCCCGAATATTTTGATGAGTGATCGCGGTACGCATTTCCTTAATGAAACGATCAGCACGCTGACAGAAGAATTCCAAGTCTATCATCAAAAGAGTATGCCATATCATCCTCAGGCCAAAGGGACAGTTGAAGCATTTAATAAAATATTGGAGGGTTTATTGACAAAGGTTTGAAATGTGCAGAGGAATGACTGGGATGTGCGCGTACTAGCAGTATCATGGGCTTAAAACTACTTGTAAGAAGCTTACTGGTCAGACATCTTTTAGGCTGGTCTATGGCATAGAGGTTGTGATGCCAATGGAGTACATTCTGCCTAGCCTACGCATAGCGGCTTTTATAGGAATGGAAGACTGCAGAGCCTTAGAAGAAAGGGTTGCGTAGCCAACAGAGCTCGAGGAAGATAGATTTTTAGTTGGATTCTATCAGCAGGTTCAGAAGGAACGAGAAAAGGAATGGCACAATCAGCACATTCAAATGCACACTTTCAAGGTAAATGATTTATTTTTACTATATGACAGCAAGTTTGATAAGTTTCTACGAAAATTTCACATGCATTAGCTGGGGCCATATGTCACCAAAGATATTACCGATGGTGGAGAAGTTCAGCTCATGAAATTTAATGGAGATCCATTTCCGGGAAAGGTAAATGGACACTGATTGAAGCCATACACTCGAGATCTGACCCAATGACTACATGACTGTAGCACAGTCTTAGCGCTTCAAGCAGCTACAAGGAGGCACGAGACTATAAACTACACTACCTAGTTTGTAGAGCTATGCAACAGGGGGGTTGTTTGAAACATAAGGGTGTCACAATACCAAAAGAAGCGCGAAGAGAGTTGCGCTATAGGAGGGGAGACCACGCAGCATTGCCAGAAAGTGATCATCACCGTCATTGTTCATGATTTAACAGTGAGGATACGGTTAAGAGGAGCGGGGAGGCGGCGTTTAAGGCTGGATTTAAGAGTGAAATCTTTGGAAATCTACTATCAATCTAGCATTTATGGACGGATCTTGGGGGGAACGGTCAAATTTGAGTTTGAATTCACCTATAAATTACGTGTGGCTATCCAACAAGAAACACTTTGCATTCTGATAATTTCTAAGTTGAGTTGTCGAGTGTTTACGAATCCTTAGCTTTACGTGGATTTGGTCGCTGCCTTTCTGTTTGAGAAGTTATCTGAAGGCACTCAGTGATTTATTCTTAGAACAATATCTGGACCAGCTGAGATCGCTAGTACTGGGGAAGCTATCGCCTCTGAGGGAGCTGCTCCAGAGGTTGTGAGTATGGAGGTTCCAACTACAATGCCTACGGCGCCAAGGTCGCCTAGGCCAAAGCCTACACCAGTGAGGGAGGTCCCCAAACAGAAGAAAGATAATCAAAAGAAGCCTGTGTCAATGTGCGAGTCATCGAGGAAGCATGCCACTACACAAGCTCAAAGGGAAGAAAAGCCAAGCGTGAAGGATAAGGGGAAAGTGGTGGATCTAGAGGCTGAGGAGGGCACAAAAGATATCGACATTGAGGGGGTGAATCCTATATCTAGGTTGTCGAAGTATATCCCTCTGCACAAGGCCAAAGTGAAGGTCCCAAAGGACCCAGATGCAGGACAGTTCCTCCTCAACACACCCCTGTTATCGGAGAACATCACTTTTGAAGGTTCGTGATTGGCGCAGATCCCACACTTGAAGCTTGAATATTGGGATTTGGCGGACCACGAGTGGTTCCCCCACCTGGCTAAATACACCTTCATGTAGAGGGTCTTCTACAAAGAGTTTAGCGTCATCGTGTTGGAGCTTGTGGAATGGATTCGTGGAGTCAACAAGTTAGGGTTGTTGAACCAGTTGTGGGTGCTCAACTACCATTGCTCAAAATAAATTTGATAGTCATTAAGTAGTTGTTGTGCCTAGTGCATGATGGGTGCGTGTGGATAAACACGCCGATCCCCATCAGTGATATGCTGATCCATCGGATCATGCTATTGCCACATTCAGGATTGAATCCGACCAAGGCATTTGGCGGAAAGACGAGCGAGCGCAACCTCACTAAGAAGATGAAGGACAAGTTTAAACTTGTGAAGAAGCCGCGCGGATACTCAATTACTTCAATTACTGACCCTGTAGTAAAGATTGTCACGTAGATTCTGGCTGGCAAGGTTATGAGAAAGTGTCATGTAGATGAGGTGTCGGCACCAGTGGTTTCATTGGCGGCATAGTGCACGAAGGGCGTACAGTTCAACTGGGCACACTACCTGTGCAATGAGTTCCTCGCGAACAGCAAAGAGGCACAAGATGACAGTAAGACATTCCACTATTCGTGGTCATTGCTCTCGATAGTGCTCGTTACGTGGGATTTGCCAAAGGACAGCGAGCTTCCTCCAATGGAGAAAGACTTACCGGAAGCTGCGAAATTTGCATCTCTCTGGGCCACGAAAGAGGTTGCGCGGGTCACAGAGAGCAAAGTATTTTGGGTACTGATGGAGGTGAGCATTCGCACGGCCATCAACCAAAAGTCGCGGTTGTCACCAACCATGTTTGAACAACTCTAGGTACATAGAGTTCAAAGCGGACTTCCACCATGTATACATCCGAGCGTGAAAGGATCTTGAGAAAAAGTGGTTTGATCTACCCTACCTTGCTCAAGCACTGGCCCACAGAGTGGCATTCTCCTTCCGACCTGACCACAGGGACTAGAAAGTCCGTGGAGAAGTAGAAGAGGGACGCAACCAAACAGAAGGTTCAGCAGTTAGCTGAAAAGCACAAGAAAGAGGTCGAGGAGAAGGCCCGGGTAGAAGCGGAGCATGCCACGAAGAAATAGGAAGAGTGCGGCTCTGAAAGAAGTCAGAAGTATCCTTCGCCCCAAACGGAGGAGGAAGAGCGATCAGCGTAGGGTGGTGGTGAGCAGTAGGAGAGCACTCCCTTCAAAGTGAAGCGGTACAGGGAGCAGGAAAAGGAAGGACCGCGGAAGAAGACAAAGGCCACCATGCTATCGCTGGATCCGATTACTTTGACAGATGGTGACCTGGATGAAATTGGAGACAAGGTGCGGGATACTACCATAGAAGCGCTGCAGCATTTTGAGCAGCAACAAAAGTAGGTACTGAGAACCATCCAGAAGGGTCTACCTAAGCTACAGATCCAGACGACTAGAACCCACGCAGGTGCAGGACAGAGAAATGTTGCATCAACAAGTTTGGCATCGGGAACCACGCAAGCTACATAGATGGTTTAGTAATTGGACCTCAGGGCAGTCGCGCTACCTGATGGAGCCTTTAGCACAAAGACGGCCACTGACAAGGCTATTGTCAGCTCTTAGAAGAATATTGGCCTTAACCTTGTCGCGCTCCCCAGCGAGTTTCTTCACACACTGCAAGAAGGTGTGATAGCAAAGGTTAAGGCCCAGGAGCAACACGCATTGAGCCTAATAAGAGAGTACAAAGTCAACAATGAACAAGTTTTCATGGAGAAATCAGTAGTGTTGGAGGCATAGAAGAAAGTTCTGGCACGGAACAACCAACTTGCATTCGGGGTGGTCGAGACATGCAAAACAATTCCAAAATTGTTATATCTCTGATGGGGACAGCAGTATTGTTGTTCCTAGTTTGGGTTAATTTAAGCCAATCAAGGCTCAGCCTTTGATTTTCTTGCTATAACTGAGTTGTCTGTTCCTATAGGAACTCAGACTTTAAGTCTGAACAATTTCTTTAGACCCCTTTTTTCCTTTTTCTTGTGAACTGTTACATACGCAGTTTTGTCAGGTTGCAGAAGCGTATGTATGCAAGTTTCCCCATATGAACTCGCGTATATGCAGGTTTCTCAGGGCTGAATCACGTATACACGCAGCTGTGCATTGACACAGTCGCGTATACCCTAATTTTCCAAGATTTCTGCAAATCTTTCTTGTTCAGTAAATTTTTTTGCTGGTCTGAGTGTTTCCTGAGCAGTCAAGTTTGGTTGTCAATCTCTGTTTTTACAGCAAGTTTCCGATTTCAAATTCTCTCCAGTTGTGGAAAGTTTTGGTCTTGTTTCGTTTTGTTGCAAGTGTCATCATTTGTGTTTGAGCACACAAGATTTCTCTCTGAGAATCTTGGTTGTTCTGGTCTTCCAGCGCAGAAAGATTGGTTTCAATCTTTGTGACAAACTTTATCTTTGTGATCTTCTTGCTTTGTGTCAAAACTGCATCTTGTGGCCATTTGCTTTTCTTGCTTTTTGAAAGTTGTTGAGTGACGATTTTGAGAGTTGTCTTTCTTGATCTTTTGATCATTGTCACCACGCTCTTTTTGCTGCTTTTGGTCGTTGAGAGCATCTTGAAACATCTATTTTGTTGAGTTTTCACCCATTTCGAGTTGATAACTTGCAAACTGCTTTTGTTGCCTATTCTGCAGTCTCAAAGTTTTCAATAGTATTTGGAGCACTTTTGAAAATTCGTTTTTTTCTTTTGCTTTTGAAGAAAATTTCTTGAAAACTTGGTTTTTGCTTTCTTTGGCCTTGTTTTGATTTAGTTTCTTTTTACGAGTGAAACTGCATTTTTGTTTGTCTTAAGATTTTCTTTTAGTGTTTGGACAAAAATGAGTATTAGCAACTTATATTATATCTAAACATCTTAAGTGGCTAATTAGAAGCGATAAACAAGTTATTTTCATTCTTTGCTTTAGAGTAGTCTTAAGTTTTTTGCATTAGCATATACTCATTGGATTAGGATAGTTTGTGCATATTTTAGGGCATCCATAGTTTTTGTTAGTTTTTGTGAGTGTGAAGCTTGTTAGAAGAAAAGAAAAGAAAATTTATTACTTTCTTAGAAGTTCCTTAGAACCTGGTAGAAATTTCTTTCATTGAATAATGAAACGAGTGCATTGGCATATAGTTTGGTTTTTATTAATTTCTTTTGTGTCAAAAAACACCACAAGTTTCATTTCTGTTTATCCCTTAACTTAAGAACAACCCATTTAAAAACAAGAGCTAATTAAAATATACTAGAACTTTTTATATTGTCAATTTAGACACGCAAACAAGTTTGAGGATATTTTAAGGCCTTGGATTAGGTGTGTAGAGGGAAAACTCTCCAAGGCCACTTTAAACTATCAAACATAGAAGTCTGAATAACGAGTGAAAATCCAATAGCGTTAGGAAGACCAAGAAAGCTACGGATTTGGGAGTTAAGAACGAGGGTTTTTGAAGATAAGGAAGAGAGATACCCCCTCTCCTACTTGTCGGATCTTACCTCAAGACTGTTCCGCGTGGCTTCTGATACGAGTTGGTAACCTTAGTTGCTTCTCCTAGGGATCTACACAGGTGGCTGCAAAGGGGAATCTTGTGGTACCTGAGGCCGACGTTGTATCACTCTCAACAGTACTTCTGGAGGGCACCTTGCGAAGCTTGGGGGCTTGCACTGGCACAGGATGTTGTTAGGAGGTTAGCGTAACTTGCTCTGTTACCTTCGCTAGTAGGACTGGGTCGTCATTATCCTAGACTATCTTCAGAAGACCCCTTACTTCACTTTCCTGTATTTTGGTGTTCGATCCTCATCACCCGGAGCGGACATACTTGAAAGTTGTTTGACTGGCTGACATCTTTTAGGGACTTTTTAGTGTGTGCTCTGTGCTCTTAGTTGGCCTAACTTTCATTTTTTCTTGAGTCTTTAACCAGATCTTAATAATAAATTCAAAGTGGCTGACCAATTGCCTAGACAGTCTTGAAGACTTCGTGGTCTTTTACCACCAAGTTTATAGCCTTCTTCTAGAAGGCGCAGAGGTAATACTGTCAGTGGGCTTCATCCTGTGGCAGCCGACACATTGGGGATTGATCCTTCCCTCGGGGGCATTAGTGTTCAGGATAGGCCTGGTACTTCCGCAGAACTAAAGAGGAACACCCCAGTTCTTTCTCGAGTTTTCTTTCAATCGGAAAATAACATTGAGGTAGAAGAACTCCCTGAGTCATTAGCGGCTCTGAATTCTCCTCTACCTTCTAAACATCCAGACGTATTACAATACGTTGGGATTCTGACGCATAGACCGTCAAGTCCAAGTCATATTATGCACTTATCTTCGATGACCACCACTGGAAGCATGACTTCTACCACAAGTGCTACAACCATGCAAACTCCAACATCAGTACAAGGGGGAGGAACTATTTCCATCCCCTATACATCTTTATTTGGGTCTTTTGCTAGCACATCCTTAGTTGGGTCTACCTCCATTCCTTCTATGAGTGGAAATTCCCAAGCCAATGCATCTAGTTCTGGGTTTTTCCCGTTTGGCACCCATTCACAGGGTATTCCGTCAGTTCCATTTAGTGCCTCCACATCCATGATGGGTGGGTCGGCTTCATTTCAGGGTTTTCCTTTTGGAAGTGGTCATATACCACATTCCAACCCGACGATAGGACCTATGCCTTTTTCTTCTACAGGTCAAGGCAGCAACCCCTTTCAAGGTTGGACTAACCCTGCGGTTAGTGGCATAGGAACTGGGAACCCGTTTTTCAGCCAACAAGGGAATAGGCACGCTCCATAGTTAGTTCGTTTCGAAGTATTCCTCCCTTAGCTTCTGCTTCGAATCCTTATCAGGGGTTATCGACTCCTTATAATGCTTTAGGAGGGAGCTTTGCTGGTTATGGAGGTTTTTCGGCCGGAGTTGGTCAAACTCCGAGTTTTGCTGGATCACAAGGTTCGCCTTTTGGTTCAGCTAGTTCTGCCTTACAAAATCCAAGCCAATCTTTTCATAACTTTGGGAACTCTACCCAATCTAAGAGGAATCCCCAAGGTCCTCCTAGGCTTCCTTTTCTGGCAACGTTGAATTTGCTAGATCTCACGAAATTGACAAACGATCCAATCAAATACAATCTGGCCTGGCCTTCAGTCCCAACCAAAATCCCATCATACATTCCAAAGTTTGAGGGGAAGGGTGGTGAAGACCCAAGAAACCATGTAACCACATTCCATTTGTGGTGCTCATCAAACTCCCTCATCGATGACTCGGTTAAGTTGAGACCTTTTCAACGCACCTTAACTGGCAATGCGGCCAAGTGGTGTATAGAGTTTCCAGGGGGTAGCTTTACATCTTTGGCTGATTTGGCTAACATTTTTCTAAACCATTTCCAGTTGCCCGTCCGTTATGATGCCGAAACTAAACTTCTGGCTAATTTCTGTCAGGATATGGCAACTCACATTTCTGATCATATTCAGGAATGGAGACAGAGAAAGAGGCTCATTAAAGCCGAAATTCCTCCTGAATACCATCTCGAATGGTTTTTGAAATCCTTACAACCTGAGAGCTCTAAGGATGTCTCTCTATCCGGAGTCTATTCTGAAGAGCAAGCTATTTTTAGGGCTCAACAGTTAGAGTTGATATACTCTCAGTCTAGGATTCTACAGAAAATCTTGCCTGATGCTCCTGGGACTAAGGTTGATATAGCCAAATCGAAGCCAGGTGCCCATGCGAATGGTATCGTTGGATCCATAGACACCAATGCAGTGAACCTATTGAGCCAATTACAGTAGCTATCTTTACAAACTGCTCCTACCAATCAGGTCACATCGTCTAACCCTTCGTCTTCTCAACCCTCTTCTGTTAACGCCGTCCAATCTTCTAACCCCAAGGGAAATCAAAATTTCAATGGGAAGAAGAAAGGACGAGGTAAAAAAAAGAGTCAAGATGGGAAGGCTGAAGCAAATGAACCTAGCAATAATGTTGGTGGGGGTGGAAATGAGTCTAGAAAGAAAGTCAAATTTCCATGAAAGCTATGCAGTGGAGACCATTTAACTCATCTCTGCGCAAAAATTCAAGATGCTCAGCGCTTGTTAGGGTAGCAAGGGACTTCTACCTCTCAAGCTGTGTTAACTAACCCTTTCCCCCAAGGGCAGTAGATGCTTGTTGGCGCGAATTCAAATCTTGGTACCTCTGCAAGGGGCAACCAAGAAGGGGATAAATCATCAAATGTTTTCATGATGGGTTCCCACGCTAATGTGGCCACACGGTCACGTGATTATGGTGAAGGTGAAACATCCAAGGATAAATCAGTTCTCAAAACTACCAACCCACTTCATATTGACCGACCCTCTGTCGAGACTATACCTCGGATACCGAAAGGTTCCGCTAAACACACAACTATCAACCCTAATGTTAGGGCAGCCCAGAATTACTCCATTGTTGAGGATTTGGCTCAGAGTCCATGTGCTATGTCCGCTTTAGAGGTGCTCCAGTCGTGTCCTGCTTAAAGAAGTGCCTTTCTTTCGGCAATGGGGACGGTGGATTCAAATAATCCTTTAGCTCTCACTTTTGATATGCAGAATGCCAAAAAGAGACTTCCTCATCATATGGCTTTCTAGATAAAGTCTACTTACTGGAAAACTAATATTTTTTGAACGGTTAGAGATGAGGGAGATTCCATGTGTGTCATGTCTATGTCATGTTGGAAGGCCATTGGTTCGCCTTCGGTTGTTCCTTCACCTACCTTCTTGACAACGTTTGATGGTCATTCTCATAGACCATACGGGATTATCCCGACCTTTCTTATATGTGTTGGAGGAAAGGTCATTAATATCGAAGTAGAAGTCATCGATGCTAACCTAGATTACAATCTCCTCTTAGGAAGGAACTGGATATATGAAATGGATGTCGTTGTATCGACTCTATTTCGTGTCATTTGCTTTCCTCATGAGGGGAAAATTGTCAAAGTTGATCAATTGGATTATTCTCCAGTTGATCCTCGAGCAACTTCGGATTCTACTGTTCCTTTAGTGGATAACCCTTGTTTGCCTACTGAGAATCTAGGAGTCGGGATGTACTCTTCATTGATGGGTACTTTTGATATCCCCCCTCCTATAGCCAGAATAGATACAATTTCATCCTCCAAGGAGCCTTTACAGAAAGAGTTTGTTCGAACTCACTATTTTTCGGATCCTGGGACCTTTCCTTTATCTGCAACCACATCAGATGAAGGGAAAGTGGGTGGAATAGAATCTCATATGTCTGCAGCAAAGCTTAGATGTGAATCTATCGATAACTCTGCAGACAATCATCCTACTCCTTCCTCAGAGAAAGAGTTAGATGGTGAGGTGGCTCATACTCAGACCCTTGATTCCACTTCTGCGTTGGATTGCTTGGATATTGTTTTTCCAGCTGACGAAGCAATATTTGAAGCAATGATGCCTGTAGATCGACCTTGGGAAGAGTTACATCATCGTTCATATTTCCATCCTCCTTTGCATGACGTCAAGTCTAAGTCCTCCAATTTGTCTACTAGTGATGTTTGTACAATTCCTTTGGCTCCAACACAGTTTTCCTCCAAAGGTATATATTGATTGGTTCAATGACTGTACCTATAGACATCCCTAGGAGCAAGTTGGCGGAGCCCCCTGAGCAGCTCTACCCTAAGAAGTATTTTGCTTAGATAGCAACTAGGCAATAGCTTCTTTGTACATTTTGTATTTTTGTACATATCTCATGGGGAGTTTTTTTATATCAACACCTTTTTGGTCTGTTGTGGCAGGTGTTGATGGATGACTTAGTCTATTTTGGATTCGCCGATGGTGCTAGTCGACACACTTAGAACCTCGCTTCCGCAGCTTGGGTAATCTGTTATCTAACTAGTCAGTTGATGGTGTCAAGGGGAGTATGTATTGGTCCCACATCAAATAATATGGTTGAGTATATTATCGTTATTAATTTACTATCCAAAGCAATTTCTTATGGAATCAATTCGTCGGTAGTCTATCTTGATTCACAACTGATGGTGTAACAATTGAATAACATTTATCGGGTAAAGGATCCATGTTTATATCACCAGCATTTAAGGGTGAGGTTGTTGCAAAGATCATTTACTTACATTAATTATTTTCACATTCCAATATCTCATAATTGGTTAGAAGATTCTATCGCTAATCAAGCTTTAGACTGGCACATCATTCATTCATCACAATAAAATCAAGCATCAAAAAGTCGAAACTGTATATATATATCATAAAACATCTCGAGTGTACATAAGTGTGTCCAAAATAATATACAAAAATTGGGACTCAAATGCCCATAATCATGTCCAGTACATCTAATGCTCCAGCCCAGGATGAGTGGCTAAGTATGCGACTACTGCTTTGGCCACACGCCTAAGAGTCCGAACCCAGTCCCATGGCATGCCAACCACGTCACGCTACATGTCTATAGGGAGACCTTCTACAGCTTCCATCGGTACTTGGTGAGTTAATCTCACCAAATGTCGTTGAACTGTGTGTAGGAGTCGCTTTGTATCGGCAGCCGCCTCTTCGGCACCTCGGCCACGACGTCCATGCTGTGGGAATCCATCTAGTCGTACTAGCCCAATATCTGGAACATGATCATCATATTAGTCATTTTAATCCTATCAAAAATATTTTTCAAGTTCATTTTTATATTTGAAAAATCATAAAAATCATAAAATCAAATTTTTTTTTTTACCTATATTGCCCCATGCCATGGCTGGTGGTAAAGCTAGATCAGGATCTCCTCGGAAGTCCAAGCCAGCATAGAGATAATCATCCACTGCGATGATCTGCTGCTCCCAGTTTGTGGTACGTCCCCACCTCCTAGTCGTTTCATCAGATTAGCCCACCTGCCCATCCGTGGATCTTGCGGGCTGCTGATTAAAACTGATACTCTAGGGCGGAGTGATGGGACCCTCTCAAAAAAGAAAGAGCACAAAATAGTTCCATACCCAAAGTTTTTGGTCTGGCCCTTTTTGGTAGATGTTAACTGGCTCTTCAAGTTGGCAAGAAGAGGAGTACACCAATCAAATACTGTGGTGAGACAGTGTACCGCCAAGCTCATGGCAAGCTATGAAGCCTGGTGTAAGGACGCTGATTTTTTCACTCTAGCTATAGTGAACAGGATGATCCTCAATGATAAACTCTCCATGTGCTTGATTGGAATTTGGCTTCCAATCTTTTCTGGATAACCCGGGCAATATATATGCACATAGTCCTCGATAGAGAAGCTACCTTGTGGTCTGCCCATGGAATGTACTACCTCTCCCCTTCGGGAAAGGCCTGTGATGAAATAAATATCCTCAATCTCTATCTTGAGTGGCATTTGATCAATCATGAATGAGTCATCATCGATGCTCCAGTAGTGAATGAGCATTTCAAGCAAGCGAGTGTTTGCCTTCATGTTTGGCATTTTGAAGAACTTTAGCAATTGCATCCTCTTAAGGCATCCAAGGCCTGTGAATCATCCATAACCTCATCATCCACTGTGGCATGCTCTCTTTCCCTTCAAGTGACTGGCATCCTAGGGAAAAAACAAGTTTGGACCGTTAGTTTTTTGTTTTGAAGTTTTAACGGTGTATACGCGGTTCTGTTTCATACACAGTCGCGTCTAGGGCTTGCGTATATGCAAGTTGCATATAGCCAACCCGCGTATACACTACGACAAATTTTTTGACATAAATTCAATAGTAAAACTTGAATTAAAATTTTTAAAACCAATCACAAATGAATGCAATATGAGTTTAAAGGTTACCTGGTGATATTGGGAAGATTTGAACAGTCGAATTCGGCAAATGGCAAAGCTTGCTCCTTTTTCTCCACTCCTTGTTCTCTCAACTCAAACGGTAATAATGGTGAGTCAAAAAACTAGTTTATAAGCTTTGAAAATGTCAAATTTTTTCAAAACTTGATTTTGTTTTGTCTCATGTAACTTTTAACTTGGGAGTTTGGAATGTCGAGAATGGTTTGATTTTTAGGACATTTTGGACGTTTTTTCGACAGTTTCGAGTTGGTTCCATGACTACTGACCCGTCATGGTAGGTATCATTTTCTCACTGGCATATAGGTTAGGGAAGCCATTTTTTCCATTGCATTATTCATACTAACCTCCATTTGTCGATACACTTTCCATAGGGTCGATCCCATCGTGTTATTGTTCGTAAACCATCTTCACTCGCCGATTTTTAAATCATGGCACGATGGTAGAGCCATCCTTTTCATGGGCATCGTAATTAGCACCTCACTGACATTTATTGCCCATGCTGCTTCGATTTGAGTAGGCTCGGGAGTCCTCTGTAGTCCCACCATGACTTATGCAATGAAAACTCATTTCTCTTTGCTTCTTCGCTTCGTTCTAGCCTTATACCCAAGAGGCTCCTTCGTGTTGAGTTGTACTACTGCATTGCATTTTGACCATTTGCACCTTTTGGCCTTGAGCCGGCTTCACTTGGACTCGTGTTTAAGCCAACTTTTGACCATGACGTCTACAAAATCAAACTTGCATCCCCTTGACTTCTGCAACTTGACACATCCTGACCCATGGAAGGAAGATACCTTTGAGTGCCTTTGACCAGTTTTCGCCTCCCTACATTGAGCATAGGATTGTTCCAATCCCAGGAACTAGATCAGCTATTTCACTGACACTCGTTCTTTCCACTGTATTATAACACTCTTTTATTCTTTTTCCAGCTTAAAGAAAAAGACAAAAAAATTATATATTCCAAAAAGAGCGGGAACGGGACAATATTTCCATTTATTGTTGGCAACTAAAGTCAGTTGTGACGCCCTTAAACAATGCACTCAAAACAAAGTCTCCTCCATTTGGGTGGGATTTAATTTGACTTAGGTACGCCTTAACCTTGTTATTGAGTCAGTTCTCCTCCGGTTGGTTATCTCTTCCAATCATATGGAGAGTTCGTTCATGCCTCCTGCATGACGAACTTATACAGAGTCATCATATGCTGCCACATAGTCACATTGAGTCGTCCTTTTGTTCAAGGGAAGTTAGCCTGAGTCGGCCTCTCTGCGGTGTCTCTTGACTCATTTTTCAGTCGGCCATCCCTAGTTGTCAGTGTCTTGTCTATCATCACATGAGTTATATTGGTCCTTTACTCGTGCTGGTTTGAGAAGGTCTCCATTGACTTCTTGCTGGCAAGTCTTGTCCTTATCGACAACGACATCTTGCTCTGAGGATAGGCCTAGAGCCGCACCCTAGCCCTATTTTCATTATTGATATGTCACCTTGTGCTCAGCATCGATCAGTATCATGGGTCTATGACTGAGTTGTTTCTCTTGTGTTCGACATCAGCTTACACTATCACACATTGGGATTCATGCAGTACCTTGGTTTCCATTTGACCCTATTGGTAGATACCTCGCCTCTGTGTCAGCTTTCATTATTGGTTGGTTCAGAGGGTTTCTGTCGTGCACTAGCGACATCTTGTGTACGCCGGAAACATGCTTCAGTCGGGTTACTACATCTTTTTTGTCTGATTCCTTCCACATTATTGGCCTACGGGTTACACTCGCGCTAGATTGATGAAGGATGCCTTAATGCCTTCCTTCTAGCAGATCTTTCTCTATCAACTACGACTCATTGCTCTGGGGCAAAGATTTAGAGTCCATTTGGCAGTACCTTAGGGTTTGCAGTCATCAGTGGCAAATCCTTCACTATCAACAGTGGGAAATCATCATTGTCTCCTGATTGATAGATTCTTACAGGTGTTCGACTCCAACTCATCTATTCACACTTGTTAGATTGTACTGGGTACCTTAACGCTCATTATCATTATCGGTGAGTAGTCTTGCGTTTGTTAACGGTATACATCAATGACCGGTAATCAAACGATTTCTCACATGGTCGAATTCAGATCATTTATTCCCATGGTGTAGAAATGTACCACGACGGTCGGTGAAGACCTCAGGTTGTATCAGCATTCGTCGGTTCACTTGACAGTTGCTCCTGTTGCTGCTAGTTGATACCATTCCACCTTATATGTTGCAGTCAGTCATGGCGACATTCTATATGCTGGCACCTGAGTTTGTAGTGCAGTACCATCCTTATCCATCATGTTCAGTTGGTACCTCTTGGGATCAGTCTTTCATATCAGTGATCCGTTGTATCTTCCAGCATCATTGACTGTTTATATGTGATATTCAGACATGTACTTGTTCGATCATGATCAGATATTCCATTATGTCTTTTCCAGTCATTTATACTTGTATACTTAGTGGATCCGCTTATAATTGATATGCGGACATTCTTTGCTTTCTCTGAGCATGGGTATGCCCGCCTCAGACGGTGTTTCTTTCTGATCTTCTTTTGTGGCTTGGCAGGCTGACTTCCAGTGAAGTAGTCCTCAGATTTTGGCAAGTTTCCTTTCCATGTACTTGCTTAATATATTTCGGCCATCATGTACCCCTTCTGACCTCATATATTAGGGGGCATCTGTTATAGCTCCAAATCTCACTATTATGGTTTGTGATGCTGCAT
>APFE030693802.1:0-15693 GCA_000404065.3 Pinus taeda
GAACAGAAGGAAATCTTGGTTGCTGATCTGAATAATGATTGACAGTTGCTGCTGCTATCAATTGTTGATGACTTTTTCATGTTTTAAATATTCGTCTCTATCTCTTTCTTATATGGTGTCAAGGTCATGTAACGGCCTATTTTGGTTTCCCCACTATGCCTGGGATGAAGATGTAATGTATTTTGTCATCATATGTAAATTTCTGATGTATTCCACTTGGTTGGATGGATGATCCCCACTTGGTTGGGTGATGGATGTATGTATTAAGTCTTTTGGTGATAGGAAGGTCTTGTATTATTGCATAAGTCTTGGTTCTTCTTAAAGAACATCCTTTTGCAGATCTTGCCTATAGCCAAGGGGAGCATGGTCAGCACAGCAGGACATAGATTTCAGCATGTACTCAGGGGGAGCACAACCCTTTGCCCTTGCTGACAAAGGGGGAGAATGATCTTGAGGATCTTGGTGTTGCCATCAAGTCCAAAGGGGGAGATTGTTGGCATTATGGCACAGATTTGGAGCTATGGCACAGGTATTGTCCTTGATGGCTACTCTCTTTGTTAACAGATCTCAGTTCAGGCACTTAGAAAGAAGAAAAAGACATATATGCTAGTTTATCTAGACAGAGGCGCGTATACACGCGGGTTATACATTACAAAAGCACGTATATGTTGGGGATCATATTTTTGGTCCATGGTAGTTAGTCCTTGGAATTTGAACCTATGTTTCGGACCAAGGCATCTCGGCACATGTGTTGATCCCTAGTTTTGGGTTCATGGTATTGAAATGTTATGGTTTTGGACCATGGTATTGAGGAAGGCCTAAGACTATAAAAGAGGAAGGAGATCATGTGGCAAAGTGGAAGCTGAATTATTATTGAACATCTGATAAAGTGCTAGAGCTGGTATATTGGTAATGGTGCAGATTTGGATCTAAATGAAGAAGGAACACTAGTGCAAAAGGAGGATAAGTTCTATTCATGGGTCATAATCTTTAAGCTTGAATGACAGTATCTTTGTATGACTTTGATCTGCTAGATATGACGCTTGCTTGATCTATCTGATAATCTGGGGTAATTAATGATTGAATAGCTGAAAGAGTGAATTATCCTTCATAAGATCTGTACGCAGGTTCAGTAAGGCAAAGACGCGTATACACGCAGTTTCAGTGAAGTAAAGGAGCGTATATGTAGGTTGTTCCATACGCAGAAGCGTGTGCACGCTAGTTTCAGGCTGTTGAAATAGCGTATATAATCTAAGCTGTGATCTAGCTGCTTCTGACTATTGCTGCTGTGTTCTGGGTTCTGTTTTCTGGTGTATGGTTTCTGGTACAGTGTTTTGGGTACATTTGTAAGAAGAATATCTTCTTGATTCAGATCTAATTTGTGAAAAGGAGATTGGTTGATTCTTGATGACGGTTTGATGTTCATGGATCCAGTCTGAAAATTGATGAAACGTGGTCCCTGGAAGAAAGAGAAGGTTGTAGCCTTCTGTAGGCCAGCACCTACGTACTAGTATCTTGGCTAGTGCAAGAGCAAAGGGGGTTGTAGCTCCCTTCCAGGAGAAGCTGGAAAACGAGAGAGAGTTGTAGCTCTCTGCAGGTTGCAGCCTGCGTACTGGTAAAGGACTGCACCAGTACATTGTAAACAGAAGTTTCTAAATTAAAGAAAGATAGAGACGAATTGCAGCAGGTGGTTTTCACCCACATTGGGTTTCCACCTTATATCTGGTGTTCTTGTGTGTGATTGTCTTTCTGCTCTGTTTTACTGTCTTTGGTTACTGGTTATTTGATGTTGCATCTCAGATTAACAAAAATCATCTGAAAGTTTAAGTAAATTAAAAGTTTGCTCTGTATACGCGGTTTTTCTTCTAAATAGCTGCGTATATACGCGGGTTGAATAAACTGAAGTAGCGTATACAATTTGGTTTTTGAAAAGGATTATTTGACTTGATAATACTGATTCACCCCCCCTCTCAGTATTATTTCCAACAGAAGAGTCATGTGAAGTTGAAAAGTCATGTAAGTTAGAGAATCATGAGGGAAGTCGAATAGTCATAAGGGTTAGTTTCACCCTTCGCTATATATACCCCTCATTTGTACATGAAAAATACTTTTCACCTCGGCTCCTCCCACACAACCTTAAGAGTTTGTAATATTTTATTTAAGTAGTGAGCAGTGGCTCCAATGCCCCACTGTCGGGATTAGTGATGTAATGTTGTACGGATGTGTCTCGGAACTTTAACTTAATTCAGAAGCCTATTAACAAGCCATCATGTTTTCACACATGGATTGTATTCATTTGTAAGACTATTTTTTGGATGCTTGTAATGCCTATTGCTTTAACATGTATTAGGACAGTTGAACTATTTCTGTTGTTTTAATAAATATTCAATTGGAAATATGTTGTATCACTTGCTAACGCTATCTCACTCCTATGGGCTATCTCACTAGACAGTCGATAGGTTCATTCTTGTAAATTTTTTATAACGCCCGTCGCACTTGTGTGGACTATTCTGCTGGGTGTTGTATGTGGTATCTGTTCACCTTGTGTCTTTGACTGCCGCATACATGTGGACTACTTTGCTGGAAGTTGTGCATGTCCTACTGTATTGTGCATCTCTAGCAGAGTTGGGACCATTCGCTTTCAACCTGAGACTCACTTTCACCCTCTCCCTCTGTAGTGAAAAAACTTTGACACAAGTGGCACTAAGCATTCACCAGGCACAAAAACCTTTCTTTTCGAAGACTAAGCAAACCACTCTCACGTGCTAACAAGCAAGAGCTAAGGAATATCTTTAAGATAATGCCAACCGTTCCATCTTATTGGATGGAACTCCTACACCAAATGGCGTGAGGTCTAGTTGGAACTTCATATCGAGGATATCCCCTGAATGTTGTCGAGTTCAGCAACATCAACAAAAATATAAATAATTAGTGTTATATTAAAAATATTTATTCTACACTATTTTATTCTAGTAAAATAAATTATAAACATTTTAATAAAAATCATTTGTAAGCAAGTAAGAAACTTTATATTAGGAAAAATATGTTACATAGAATACAATCATAGAGTCACTATGAGGTCTGGAGCCAAGACCAAAATGAGTAGAGCTAGATGTGGAACATCTATCCATGAAGGGGAAATCAGATGACCACTCAAAGAGAATAGAGGTCTTACAAATCTGTTGAGATTCCTACGCGAGTGACCATCAAAACTAGAGCCATATAGTGAGCTATGGAGGAACAAAAACAAATGAAACTAAATAGAAAACCTATTCAAGTTGATTTCTTTCCCTTAGAGCTAGATGGAACTTGTTGTGCTTTGTTGATTCCTCATTTTTTAATGCTTGCATTTCCTAGAGACTAGCTATCCACCTTTTCCTCAATAATGAGGCATCCATAAAAACTTGTCTCTTGCTAAGAGGGATTTTCAATGTCAATATGGGTGGCGTTGATGGGGGGCTACTTGAAGTTGCACACCTTTTATTTAGGTTTATGGTTTGGAGAACCTTTGACAAAAAGACCTTTGTATTGCAATTTTCATGTTGGGAGATAGGGAGTGGAGGGGAGTGAGGTTGGTGGGAAGAATTTCTATCCTCAAAACATTCCTAGGAACTGGAGGACATCGATGATACAAAGACATGTAGGAAGTTAATTATATCAATGGATCTGGAAATATTGCATAACAAGAGATGAGTTCTACAGAGTTGAGAAATCATTTTTTCCATCCTCCTTTCAACACCTTGTCTAGCTAACTCCATAGTCTAGGGATGTCACGCCAACAAGTTTTAAACAACCTATTGTCCATCACCCAATCTTCTTCATTCCTTGACCTCTAGGAAAGCCACCCTACAATAGGTATGGACATGAACATCTAAGTCGAATAACTCCATGTCATTGTCAATCAAGGGAATGCAAGGTGGACGCCTGTGACTTCTGCCCCCTCCCCTCCACCCCATATTTCTCTTTCTTTCTCTCTGTCCATGATAATAGACTAAGAATCAATGAATCTTGTGCAGTGATATTTGGCAACAATGACAAGGAGAGAAAAGGAATGATTATTCCTATCATCTGTTAATATTTACATAACAGAATGTTGGTGGATACCACAAGGATGGGACGTGAGTATGGACATTAGCATTAACTGGCACATTAGACTACTTGTGAGGTAGATCACGAAGCGTATGTTGAAGGAATGAGTTATACAAGTTGTAATAACTTGTGCATCTATCACCTAGGGAGAGGTTGTGGCACATGACCACCAGTTGGAGGTCTTGATCATTTTAGGAATGAATTTTGTCCTGCCCATTCTAAAAAGGCTCCACCATCAAGAAAACACCCAAACCTGGGAAAATTAATTTTTAATATAATATTTTTTGATAATTTTATTTCAATATAAAATTAATATATTTTAAAATTCATAACATATTAGTTAAACAATAAAAAAATCATATCAAAAGATCCATAGGTTACCTATATATTATTGGATTGAACTAGACATAAAATCAAACAAGAATCATATATACAAAATGCTAAAACAAATGGAAAACAAAAATTTGACATAAAATTATTAGTTAATGAACCATTTCAAAACATGCTAACATATTTCTCGCATTTCAAAATTTTATATACTATGGATATTTATTCAATACTAAATCAAGTATTTAACAAATGTGTTATTTAACTCCTAGTCTTGGTGCTCATAAATGGGAGTACAAACAATGATTAAGTGAGTTAATAGTTGAGGGAGGTGGGGATCTATGATCAACATACATGGAAATTGTATATGAAGATGGTTCATGCACATGTAGTAAGGTTTCTTTTTGCACTATGTTTTGTCTTGATGATGTGTTTGATGGCCTTTCTTGTCATGAATCATCATTATTCAAGGAAGTGACATAACATATCTCTCATGGTAAGGAAAAGGGTGTGAGTATGGATAGCTGGCATTATCCAAAGGATTTTGGTTAGGAAACTATTTGTATTTAGGAACATTTTCTCTTTGAGCATTCACTTTTCCTAGGTTTTATGTACCTAGATAATTTTAAATTCTTTGAAAGCAAATTTCTTCCTAGCTGGGGGAATATTTTTGGCATTGGGAGCTTGTATTACAGTGTTTGGTCTCATGGCAGTTTGTTCTTTCAAGTGTTCATTAAGGAGGCTCGTGTTCCCTTGTGGTATTTGGTTACAATCTCAATTTTTTGTGACCAACAATATGATTCAGGTGGAAAATTTGTCAAATAATCCCTTATTCTACACTTATGTTCAACTCATAGGGGAGCATGTGGTGCACATTATTATTTCAATTCTATGGCTAGTAACTTTATTTTTCTAAAGGTTTACTCATTCTCTAGCATGTGGCCCTATTATTGCCACTTTATGCCTTTGTTATAATGCTTAGGTTTGTTGTTGTATCATCTTTCATTAACCATTTTCCACAAGGCGTGGGACCTATGGTAGGATTTGGATTTTACTCCATTTTTGGTAGAATTTCTCACCACCTTCTCCCTTTGGCTTGGAGTTCAAGGTTGTCCTTAGTTCTCTCTCTTGGTTCGACATATTCTCTAGGTGTCATTATGGTTATATTGTGTTTCTCCCTATAGTGATACTACCTTAGTCTTGTTAGGTTTCAATCTCCCTAGCTCTTTCATATTTCGTGTCACTATGCCACTTACTATTGATTTGGAGGGTCACCATGTGAGGAGTTCTAAGCACCCTTCAAGTTCAAAGGCACAATAAATAGTTGAATGTTCTATAGCAATATTTGTGTAATCCACCCCCTTGATGTGAGAAGAGAAATTCAAAATGCAGAAAGAGAGGCAAGCATAGAAAGATGATTGATATTAGATGCTCAAGACAAGAAAAGGGTAGGAAGTAGGGTTTTAGAAACACCAAAACCTGGAAAATGAATTATATGTAGGCTATTGACCTATATCTGTAGCTAAAAACAATAATAGAAAATGTGTTGGTAAACTACTCAGAAACCTAGTAGGAAATCTTACTATGCACTAAAGAAACAAAAAAGAAGATGAGGAAGCTCAATGATAGGGTATCAATATTTTATTTTTCATTGCTCAAGTTAACACTCAAATATTAAGATTAGTAACGTATATATACCCATGTTATAAACAATTACAAAGACATCAATTTTGGGCTTTATGCCAAGTCAAATTTGGTATATCAATGTCAATTATGAGATAAGCATCTAATGAAATATTTCTTTTTATTAAGTTAGGGACAACGTCAATATAACGAAGTTAGTAATCTAAATATATATATCTACATTATTGATGTGAAAATAACTAGAATAACAACGTATTTGTGGTTTGAATGTACATGTTATACATAAATATATCTACATTATTGCTATAAAAACAATTAGAATACTACTATATTTATGGCCTGAATGTATGGATTAATATTGGTACATAATGTAAGTCAAAATTGTAATTTTTATAAAGTTGAAAGATTGAAAAATAAGAACTAGCATATATTTATTTTAACTTTCTATTTATCAAGTGTGAGGTGAGATCAAATTATCTGAGGTGCAAATATTTTTTCATGTTTAGCATTTTAAAACATGTTTAAATCTCTAAAAGTTTGATCTTTTTTGGACGCTTGATAAATTTGTAATTAAGATAGATCTATGAGGGTCTCTTATATATAAATGAACTTCATAGTAAACATAGAAAGAATTACACATCTCATTCCTTTTTAGCAACACTCCAATAAAATGTTTTATCCAGAAAAGACTTTTAATTTTCAATTTTTATATTTTACTCAACATATGAATTGCAATATTTTATTTGTGTTTCATATTGTCCATAATTAAAATACCCTTAACTAGAAAGAAATTATCAATAGAATAAGAAATACCTATTTCTATATAGATCATTTAAATGATATATATCAACTATGCTTTAAGAATTGAAGAAATTATACATGTTTTTCTAGCCAAAAAAGTTGGAAGTCTTTGAACATTGAAATATTTATTATGATTAAAATTAAAAATTTTGTAATGTTTTTCCTTCTCATATCTATATATATATATAATATATATATAATATATATATATATATATATATTATATATATATTATAGTTTACAGAACTTGGAGATCGGTGACCACTACTTCCATAGAATATTTTTACGGGGCAAATCCACCTAAAGGGATCACTTCTTGTGGGATCAAGCACAGAGCATAACCCCTAGGGTTTTGAGAGAACTAAACTATTGAATTTAGGCTTTTGTGATCCATATCAAGTTTATTGAGAAGAGTTTTCGATGAAAATCACATCATAATTCATTTTTAGACCCATTTCGAACCAACAAGTGTGACCATTTCATCGTTAGGACAAGTTCAATTTGTCTTGACAATGAACCACACTTTTGGATCGAAAGTTCAATTTGTCTCGACAATGAACCACAATTGTTGGATCGAAACGTGCCAACAAATCAATTATGATGTGATTTAACCTATCACGAGCAAAAGGTGTTTAACTGATAGGGACTCCACCAATTAAGCTAAACCATGGAGCTATATATATTATTTAAAAATGGTATATATAGTTGAAAATTGGTATTAGAATATTTTTTAAAATAATAAAAGAAACATAATTAATATAATAATATATATATAATATATATAATATATTAAATAATTTTTAGTTAAACTGAAACAAATTATTTATGATTAACAATAATAATATTTAGTTATTAAAAAATTATATATAATTAACTAATAATTAATTTTTGTTATTAATAAAATAGAATTAAAATATACCAAATAAACTTATTTTTTTTTAATTTGGATCATTTTTTTATTATATATTATTATTATCATAAACCCTTTTAATTAATAAAATTATTTAATTAATGATATGTCAAATAAATAATTAATAATAATTGACCATTATAAATATTAATATATTAATTATTATTATTTATTTAATTTACTACGGTATAAATGTTGTTAGCATTACAACAATATTATAGGTTTTGATATTCCATTGAAATTTATATGCATTTTTTTCCTTTTTAAAAAGTCATTGTTCAAGGTGGCCATAGATGTGATATATCTAAAAACCATGATAAACCTTTAATAGGGAGTTTGTATGGGAGAGTCATAACTCTAAAAATTTCACATATTAATTTGGTTATTTTACATTCTTTGATTATGCTTTTTTGCTTTGAAAGTTATAGAAATTTCCACAATATTTTGAAATCTTTCCACTAACTCTATGTTTAAGGTTAAGATTTTGAGCTTTAAATTCTTTTTTAATTATAATATATCATGACAATAAAAAAATTATCTTCATTTTAAAATAATATTTTTTGATTTTAAGTTTTAAATTATCTTTATTTTAAAATAATATTTTTACCATGGAGGATGAAAATCACTTCCTCTTAGAGTGCCCTGCTTACAACCACATTAGATCTAGTTTCAAAATCTTTGTTGCAACACTGACGTTCCTAGCCCTTGTACGATGTCAAAATTATAGTGAACTGGGGAGGCTTATCTCCAAGCTTTTTTAGCATAGGAATAAAATGTTAAATCAAACTAAATAATTCGTTTGTTTAGGTCCAACAAACCAAAGTTTGGTCTCAGTGGGCCATCACCACCACCACCACCACTTTTAAGAAAATAAAAATACATAATACTTATTTTATATTTAAAAAACTAAAATTAATTTAAATATCCTAATTATACATCAAATCCCATTTAAAAAACATAATATTAATAATTAAATATTATTCTTATTATGGTGATTAAAAAAATTATAATAATGATTCTTATTTTATAATTATGGTAAATTGTTGTTTTCTTTGAAAAAGACTATTTATATCAAACACACTACACAGTACACCCTATAACATCACTGCTTGTTTTAAATTTGCATGTGATAAAGTTGGATTATATATATATTTAGTGCCAACACACTTTCAAATATATAAAACTAATATTTATGGGTGTTAAGAATGGCAATAAATATTCCCAATATTATAGGGAATTAATTGAGTATATATAAACTCGTTCAATTAATGTTCAATTAATGCGCTATGGTAGGTTATTTATTTTTAGTCATTAAGAATGGAGTTATTTACGGAGGTGGAGGAATTGCCTGTAGTCTCAAAAGTGGCAGGAATCTGGGAAAAAAAATCGAAAAATCTTGTAGAGGCAGTCTTTGTTTTTGATGGTTGAAATGGATTCAACACCATCACTAAAACACCTTTGTTTTTTATGGTAGAAATGGATTCAACACCATCACTCAGGCACCTAAAATTATGAAATTTGACAATTTTTACTTAGATTTACAAAAAAATTTGCCATATTCTCAAAATATAACAAAATTTCTATAACTTTCAAGACAAAAAAATATATTATATTTATTAGACACCAACGTTAAAAATTACCAAAAACTAACCCTCCCTGATCACCAGAAGGTCACTTCATCACTTCTAACCCTTACTTATTCAGTTCATGAGAATTCTCTGAAGTACTTTGCCGTGACACTAATAGAAACGCTATAGGCGAGGAAAGGACGTGTAATAAAACTTGAGGGAGAAATTCTGTCACAACCCTTAAAAAAAAAAACTTTTTAAATATTAATAATTATCATTATTTCTTATGCGGATTAATTATTAACATATAGCGCTAACATACCTGCTATTAATTCACCTATTAATTTCTTGTATCCGACCATAAGTCTAAACTTTAATATATGTATATTAGCATTACAATCTTTTTCGGTTCATGATAGCCGAGCTGGCATTGGTAGCCTGAGCTGGCATATGGATACGTCGGCGGTCGCCTGGTCTTTCCCGCCGTCACCTGGACTCGGATCGTTAAGACTATCTGTGTGAATTTAATACCATGCCTCGGTAACGCTCCACTAGTTGTCTGGACGGAACAGTTGTTTCCTTGTGTACACCTTTCCTGTACGATTTTTGGGTATGGAGTCCTGGTAGCTAGAATATTAAATGTCCCGATCTCGGCCTGTATCCTCTCGGGATTACACCTAATCGGACGGACCGGATTTCACCTCAAATATCAACGGTGGATTTTAAAGGTCATATGATAAAAGGGTTTGCCTAGGGTTTCTTTGCCATTTTCCGGGTGTAGGCGAGGCAGCGCCTCTCGACTCTGCACGCCCTGGTTATACCAGAGAACTCATGTTTGACTCCGAATTCATACCGTCAATTTTCACAGAACGGCCACTGTTTGGAAAGAGGTTTATGTCGCCAGCAAACTGCGAGGAGTGGTCGAGACCTTTGAGGTTTATCTGAAGGTAAATGGAAACTCCCTTTTTAATTAACCTGAACTGTTTCCTTATCATATATGCGTCGTAGCAGGTTTAATCAGGTTAATCTTTGGCTTGCAGGGTTTCTGAGCATAAAATTATGGAGACGCCCAAACTTCCAGGAATCAAGCTTCGTCGGAAAAATACCAGGTATGTGGCTCTAGCCACGGCTTGCAATTTTATTGACCTCGGCTATTGTCTGAGTATGGATTCCTTTTTCATGCCAGGAGACTTATCATCCTCCGTTATGGCTGGTCCGAATGATGGACTTCTTCGCATTAGGTTTCTGGTCGTGGAGGGTTTCATTTCCTTGTTTGTATTAGGCGGTTCTGTTAATTTAGAATTAAGTTAAAGACTTGACCCATTGGAAACCCTTCGAGGGTGCTGGGAATGCTCATTGTTAAATGGGGCATATCCTAACAGATTTACCAATTTTGTATGTAATGAATAACGATACGAATCCTTGTATGGTTTCTGGATTCAATCAAGAATCAAGGTTTGCTCTGGTTATTATTGATATTTGATGTCGGCATCCAACTCGCTGTAATTTCAATGTCTCTTTTCATTATATATTTGAGGTTCGCACAGACTGTCTATGCCTCCTATATTTGCCAGTCTCTTATCATGTGTGAATATATGAGAGTTATGTTCTAATCGTAGCGTCTACTGTTTTGTAATGATACAGAGGATCTTTATTATCTTTATTTAAAACTGTATCTCTGTTTTCCTTTATCTGGAAATGTATCGGTGATTCGGAATAACGATGCTTTCAGTGGTATGCTTTTGTCATTTCGGTTCGGTAGTTATATGTGTATATGCTGTATCGTGGCTATCTCTGTTCCGCCATTTATTCACAGCTTATGGTTAGAAAACCCATTTAGTTCTTCCGAATGTTATGACAGAGATTTGTTTCTGTTTTTTATTTTTGATTCATTGTTAAATGTATAGATATGTAATCTCTGTACGTGTATCAGTCATTTTTATTTGTTGGCAAGATTGTCACAGTCGTTCCGTCTCGGTCGACTCTATTAGAGCTGTCTAATGGTGAATCTTGCGCTGTTATGGCCAGGCTCGCACGCCCTCGGGGTATGAGCACTGGAAGCGCATGTAACTAATAAACCCTCAGTTTTATTTCTTGCAAAACAATTCTTAGGTTCTGTTACGATATATCAATTGCATGTTCTAATTATTTATAGTTCGCTTACTGCCATAATTGCTTAACTCGAATGACTGTATTTTTTATTTGTTGAACTATACTCATGCAGTTATGAATATAACTTGTAATTTTCCTCTCTGTTTACGGTCAATACATTACCTGATATTATCTGGGGTTTTTGTCTACTGGTTAAAATATCTGGATCATAAAACTAGTCGTCTTAATCTTTAAGAGGACAAATGAACTACTCCATCTCGCTTATTTTATTCATACCTTACAGTAGACAGTAATTCTGCAGGTTTATAATAAAGTCTTCTCTTTCTCAGATAATAATAAAAATCCTATGGTACAGATAACTAATAACTTTTACAGTAAAAGAAAAGATTCCTAGTTAATGTTGTAACCTTAATGTACTTACCTGTACTGTGCCTTCCTTAACTTGTACTTGTTGCCTGTTCCTTCAACTGGAATAAACTCATATAAAGCTTGTTATCCACCCAACCAAGAGCTCAGTCATTATGACCTGATGCTCCCCCCCAAGCTCACTTACAGGCCACTGCCTTCCACAAGATAACGCCTGCTAGCAGCAGTGCGATAAAATGCACTATAGTGCTGGTACTATCTGATCCTCATCAGACATAGTACCATTCCTTCTCTTTTTCCTGCCTGTTCCTCAACAGCCTAGGCCTTTTTCCTCTTTACCCATTCTAAGGTAAGGAAAAGTGGTTAGGGTTGCCCTGGCAACTGTTTCTTTTAATTAAGGAATAAGAAGTAAATAACTTTTCCTAACAAAGTTATCTACAATATTACTGAATTCATAATTCTGAATAAATAACATTTCAATATTAATAAGGTAACAATTCCTGTTTTCACATTTACCTATCATGGTAACTTATAAATTATTCATATAACTGTTTGGTCATTACATCTCCTCCCCCTGAGATTGGACACCGTCTCGGTGTCTTACAGTCATAAACAGGTCTGGATATGTTTTCTTCATCAATTCCTGATCTTCCCAAGTGGCCTCCTCGGGCCCAAAATGTCGCCATTGTACCTTAACTTGGGTAATAACTCGTTTCCGCAGCTGCACTTCTCTCTGGTCGAGAATGCTCAGCGGTTCGACCAGCACTTCTCCTTCCGGTTCAACCTGCATTACAGAAATTTTGAATTAGTTTTTTCTTCCAAATAGGATTCTTGCTGAATTCTTTATCATACAATAACCCCACCTGTATATCCTTCCAACGAATTACATGCTTAGGGTCATACACATACTTCTTTAGGACCGAAACATGAAATACATTATGGACCCGGATGTGACTTGGCAAGGCCAACTGGTAAGCCACCGGTCCAATCCTTGCTAGTATCTGAAATGGTCCACAATATCTGGGTGCCAATTTAGCGCAACCAGCCCATTGCAAGGTACTTCTTTTGGCCTGAATTCGAATATACACATGATCTCCCACCTGATACTCCTTAAATCTCCTTTTTCGATCAGCGAAATTCTTTTGTCTATCCTGAGCCGCCTTCAGATTGACACGTACTCCCTTTACCATGTCCTCCATTTCTTTAAGCATGTCGGGTCCTAAACTTAATTTATCTTCAGGTCCTCCCCAGCTGGAGGGTGTACGGCATTTCCGGCCATACATAACCTCAAATGGACTCATTTGCGTTGAAGTATGGTAACCATTGTTATACACAAATTCCACCAAGTGTAAATATTCCTCCCATCGTGTGGGTTGTTGCATAACGTAGGCCCTTAACATGTCTTCTACTACTTGATTTACTCGCTCCGTCTGTCCATCAGTTTGCGGATGGTACGCTGTGATAAAATTTAGCTGAGTGCCTAAATCCGCAAATAGTGTCTTCCAAAAGGCCGATGTGAACTTCACATCTCGATCCGAAATTATTGTTTTTGGGAGGCCATGCAATCTGAACACATTCTGCATAAAAATGTGAGCGATTTGTGCAGCTCTGAAAGTTGATTGCACCGGTATGAAATGTGCAGCCTTACTCAACTTGTCCACTACCACCATAATGGAATCATTGTTTTTCTTTGTTCTAGGTAACCCTGTAATAAAATCCATGGAGATGATTTCCCATTTCCATTCTGAAATGGGCAAGGGTTGTAACAGCCCTGCTGGATGCTGATGTTCAGCTTTAATTTGTTGGCACTCCAAACACCGCGCCAAGTACTCTACAATATCCTTTTTCATTCCTAGCCAAAAATATTCTTTCCGAATTGCTGTCATCATCTTTTGATAACCCGGGTGACCAGCATAATGGCTGATGTGGAATTCGTCCATAATCAGACCTTTAATCTTGTTTTGATTGGGCACATATATTCTTTGCTTGAAATAGACAATTCCCGCGTCATCTGTCGTGAATTCTTGTTGGCTGTCCTTTCCATCAGATTGTTGTATTTGTTGTTTTAGCTGTTGGTATTCTGTATCTTGACCTGAAATTTCCTTAATCATGTCTAGAAAAGGATTTTTCCATCCTGTAGTGGAAATTTCGTACAGGCTTTGTACTTTCCTGCTTAAAGCGTCTGCTACTCTATTCGCCTTACCTTGCAAATGTTTTATATCGAAGTCGAAACCACTTAAAAAATCCATCCATCGTGCTTGCCTAGCGTTTAAAGTAGGCTGGTTGAAATAGCTGGTTAAGCTATGGTGGTCGGTGAGCAGCAAGAATTTTCTGCCCAAAAGATAATGCCGCCACATTTTCAGAGCATGTATAACAGCAGCCAGTTCCAAATCATAGGCGGAATATCGCTGTTCATGTTCTTTTAATTTACGGGATTCGTAAGCAATTACCCGGCCTTCTTGCATTAAAACTCCACCCAATCCTTCCTTGCTGGCATCTGTGCAGACCACATAATCCTTATGAGGATCTGCTATACTCAAAATTGGTGCTGTAGTGAGCAGCTGTTTTAGTTGTTCAAAGCTTTTCTAGCAATTTGGGGTCCACTGAAACGCTCTTCCTTTCTTCTGCAATGAGGTAATGGGAAAAGCTACTTTCGAGAAGCCTTCCACAAACCTTCTGTAATACCCGGCCAATCCCATAAAAGATCGGACATCCACTACGTCTTTTGGCACAGGCCAGTCCATTATGGCCTTTATCTTTTCCGGGTCCACCGCAATTCCATCCTTTGTGATCACGTGGCCCAAATATTGAATTTCCTCTTTAAAGAAGTCACACTTACTAAATTTTGCGTACAACTGAGGTTCTCGAAGGGTCTGTAATACCATTCGGAGGTGTTCATGATGTTCTTCGATTGTGCATGAATATATTAATATGTCGTCAATGAATATTAGCACAAATCGATCCAAGTATGGATGAAAAATGCTATTCATTAAACACATAAAAGTTGCAGGAGCGTTGGTTAGCCCAAATGGCAAAACCACAAATTCATAATGACCATACCTTGTCCTAAAGGCCGTTTTAGCGATGTCCTCGTCCTTAATTCGTATTTGATGATATCCTGATCGCAAATCGATCTTAGAGAACACCGTTGCGCCTTTCACTTAATCGAATAATTCATCGATCCGGGGTAAGGGATATTTATTTTTGATGGTCAACTTGTTCAATTGTCTGTAATCGATACACATCCGGAGAGTACCATCCTTTTTCTTGACAAATAAAACTGGAGCTCCCCAGGGAGACACACTAGGACGAATGTACTCCTTGTCTAGTAATTCTTGCAACTGCATTTTTAGTTCTGTTAGTTCAGGTGTACTCATTCTGTAGGGTGCTCGTGATACTGGTGCTGCCCTGGGTATCAGCTCTATGGTAAAGTCTATATTCCTTCGCGGTGGTAGTCCAGGAATTTCCTTTGGAAATACATCTGTGAATTCCTGTATTATAGGAATACTGTGCAAAGAAATCGATTTATCCTTAGAATTCGCATATCCCACTTGGATAGCGTAGACTTGACACCCCTTCCATATGCATTTTATCAGTTGGTTGGCAGTTATCAGGCGAACTTGCACTGGTTGCTTAATTCCTTGCATTTCTTTCCTGTTTCCTTGCTGATCTCTGTAGTAAATAACTTTAGTTTTGCAATCAACTAATGACCAGTGTTTTTCTAACCAGTCCATGCCAATCAGAATATCGTAGGATCCAAGAGGGAGTATATTCAGATCAGCCGTTACTGGTTGGTCTGCTATGACAAATGGGCAATCATTGATTTTGGTTGTTACCCGCCGCTTGGCTCCGGTAGCTAATTGTACCAGCCAAGGA
>APFE030693811.1:0-10627 GCA_000404065.3 Pinus taeda
CTATATATTATGTTCAAGAAACTGACTACAATCTACAGTGGAAACAAGACCTGAATTCTTATTCTGAATTTGAATATATTAGGACAACATAAGAGATAAAAATGCATATGACCCTAGTAGCTATAAAACAATCACTCCATCATTACAAGACCACCTAGATTTTGGCACTTGATCTAAATAATGGCACTAGTTGTAGTGCTTATTTGCATTAACACCATGGAAAAGCAACAACAATGTTTCAAAGCACACTTACTGGAAAAGTTGTAATGTTCCAAGAATATTTAATGATAGCATCTAAACCTCGTACTATGGTGGGGAAACTAAGGAACCCAAATCTTGGAAGATATCTCATACCAAATCTGAGAAAAAAATAAAAAAGGGAAAAAATCAAAATCTATAAATCAAGCAATGAACTGTTTACAAATCAAATACAATTCCTTTAACTAACAGTTAAATTGTGGTGATATATTTAAATATTTAGTAAGAGGGGAACTTCAAACCATGGAATATTACCTTTGTCATTATTGTCATCCCTCAGTGACTGAGATTACAAATGAATACTTATGGAATGATTGTAAGAAATTCTATGAAATAGTAAAGCATAACCTCTATTTTCAAGCAAAAAAATCAAGACATTATTACATCAAGAGCCATAATTGATACATAATCAATGAATCAAGTCCTTGTATGGCACAGTCTTGTTTCACAACCTCTATTTTCTCAATAACAAAATCAAGACATTGTATGTGGTTATTGCCAAAAGGAAACTACATTCTAATTTGGAAGAGCATCTTATCAAAAGACATGGATTTATTCAAAGCTACAAAACCTACTGGGTTACTAAAAAATAAGTTGGAATATGGGATCATGATACTTAAATTGAAAAAATATGCTTTCCTTTTAGAAACATTACAGTTATACAATGTTTTCTGAAAGCATTAGAATTTGAAGTTGGGCTTTCTATCAAGACAAATTTTCATTAACAGAATGTACTTTCCTACCTGGAACATTGTAGATATCCAAGAAAAACTTGAAAAGCATAAGAGAACTTCGCATAATGTACTTTCTTTCCTTCCTTAACATTCCTAAAGATTTGAGCTTCCCCAAGTCATCAGGTAACTTTTGAAGGAAATGACAGTTAGTAATAGTCTAATTCACAACTGAAGATGTGTCACAAATATGAGGGGGCATCTCCTCCAAATCACAAAAGTGCTCCAAGTTAAAATCTAGCATTATTGGAAGCTTAATGTTCGACTGGGTGTTATTGAACCCAGAAATTTTTCCAATCTTCACTAAAAGCTTAAAGATAGCTTCTCTAAGTTCTACATGACTTTATTATGCTCTTGAAGTGGGGGCACATGGAGCCTCTCCAAGTGAATAGTCTTAAACTAAGTGAAGATAAGGCCGATAGATCATTCAATGTGGATCTTTTTAACCCATAATTGAATACTATGTCTCTCTTGAACCCATAATTGAATACTATTAGGACTTTAAAAATTTTCATGGAACTCAAAAATGTTGGAAGAAAGTATTTGCTTCCAGAAAAGAGTAAAACTAAAGCCTCTGCTTGAGGACAATTGATGTCACACCACTAATACTTCTCCATGGAATTTGTATACGTAAACCACAAATGAAAATTTCCATTAGAATATTGTGTTTATTGAATACACAAATGAAATCATTGCATTTCTTTAAAATATATTTTGAAATCAAAATTACCAAAATTACATATCGATAACCTAGTCAGTGTAGGATAAAATTCACCCGTGTCATTCATAGAAAGCATAAACCACAAATGCAAAATTCCATTAGAATATTGTGTTTATTGAATACACAAATGAAATCATTGCATTTCTTTAAAATATATTTTGAAATCAAAATTACCGAAATTACATATCAATAACCTAGTCAGTGTAGGATAAAATTCACCCTAGTTAGTGTAGGATAAAATTCACCCGTGTCATTAATAGAAAGCATGAGAAAAAACCTAATACTATATATAAAACCAAGAAAAATTCAAATTCATCACTTCTAGGGACCTCGTAACCACCCTGCCAATACACAAGTATGTTCTTGTTTGCAGTTAGAAAAATTACCCAAATTACAATCTGTTTACTCCAGCCTATGTTGAAAGTTATAGAAGGATGACTAGTGAAATCAATCCATTCCTTTTAGCCCTAGATTTGTTTCAGTTTAAAACAGAGGTATACAAATATACTTGTTCAATGTCTATGCTTTAACCATTCACCTTAAAATGTTTTTACAATATAATTTCCTAAGTCTATTTAATATCTTCATTATCATAAAAACCAACCTATATCCATCTTCCACATCTACCACTCTTAGGGGGATGAAATCTATTTATCCCTCTAAACACTTGGTAGACCCAGAATTAAGATGGATCTAAGATGATAGAATTTCCCCTTTAAATAGTCTATGCTCACATGAATACCATGGTATTACCATGGGCCAATACCATGGGTTATCATAAACATGGAGCTTAAAAATTACTATTAGTAATTTATAAAAATTAATAAAATTAATAGTTGATTTTTATTTTATTTTTTATTTTAACCAAGCTAAAATGTTTAACATACATTAAATTACAACATCCATTTTACTCTTGATCCACGAAGCCCCCGAGAGGGATCAAATATTTTTTGACTCTATGCTAGTTTGCATATCACAATATTTGATACCTCTCCCTCTCGGGGGTTAGTAGATCCAAAGTAAAGATGGATCTATGCTGGTTTAATTCCCCCATTTAAATAGGCTACATTCCAGGTGAATACCATGGGTCAATAGCATGTGCCATTTTGGTGAATACCATGGGTCAATACCATATGCCATTTTTATTTTTATTAATACTAATATTAGGGTTTGTAATGTTTTTTCATGGTATTAATAATAATCTAGCCCATGGTATTTTTCCCATAGGTTTCACCTAAATATAATGCATTTTTTGAGTGTTTGTAAATATAAGGTGACTTATGGAGTAAATATAAAAAATAAAAAATAAAAAATGTTTTATTTGTTTACCATACCTCTCGTTTATTTATATTTCTATTAATTTACCATACCTCTTTTACAAATATGGTATTTGGCCCATAGGATTCACTTGAATAAAACCTCCTTTTTGAGCCTTCATAAATAGAACAAGGGTTATGGACTAAATATAAAAAGAGGTTTTATTTATTTACCACACGTCTAGTTTATTTATATTTTTATTTATTTACCATACCTTTAAGTATAAAAAGAGGTTTTATTTATTTACCATACCTCCACCTTACTTATATTTTTATTTGTTTACACCCTTGCATGTATATAAGGTGACTTATGGAGTAAATATAAAAAAAAATGTTTTATTTATTTACCATACTTCTCATTTATTTATATTTTTATTAATTTATCATACCTCTTTTATAAATATGGTATTTGGCCCATAGGATTCACTTAAATAAAACCTATTCTTGAAAATTAGGGTGAATGGAAGGTTGTAACTCTTAATTTCAAGGGTTAAATTTACCTTTTTTACCCTCTCCCTTAAAATAAGGTGGGCTATTTTTATTAATTTACCATACCACTTTTATAAATATGGTATTTGGCCCATAGGATTCACTTAAATAAAACCTATTCTTGAAAATTAGGGCGAATGGAAGGTTGTAACTCCTAATTTCAAGGGCTTAATTTATATTTTTTACCCTCTCTGGCAGCGCTAGGGTAAAGTATATCAAACTGCCATCATCACAGGCAAGCAGTAGAGAAACACGAGCTAGCCCTAAAAAATAGGGTTTTATATAACCTTCTTCAGAATTGATTCAAGGTAGTTTTCCTTTGGTTCTTTAGGGAGGATTTGGTCTATATATCATGATCGATATCCTGCATAGTGGTCAATGTTTGGATACTTCGGGATATGGAACAAGAAGCGAACAGAAGGTGCGACAAAATATTGTGTAATAGATGCCCCCTAAAGCATGAAGGAACAAGTGATGGGTGAGATGTTTTACAAGTCTGTGCAAGGACTAGAACAACACCGTCAGGAGACCTGCAAATCAAGCATATGCATATACATATACATAGCTGACATCTTTGATAAACATGCATAGTGATACATAAATAGTCATCTGATGATATATGAATCCATGGTATGGACGCTTCCATCTGAATAGGAGGGATAATGTGTATGGATCCATGGTATGGTCGGAGCCATCCAAATAAAGATGATCATATATAGGACCCACGGCATGGTCGCATTCATCCGTAAAGAGGACACACGGCATGGTCGTAGCCATCCAAATAAATATGATCATATATAGGACCCACGGCATGGTCGTAGCCATCCAAATAAATATGATCATATATAGGACCCACGACATGGTTGCAATCATCCGTACAGAGGAAAACATGTGTACAATCATGAATAGCTCATAACTCCACGCAACTTGGATTTCATCAAACAGAGTTTATGGTCTTGCACTCCATCTCAACCCGATCAATGTACGAATCCTAACATGTGAATAGATGTGCTGAAGTCGAACATGATAGAAAACCACCTCATTTGCAGTCAATGATGTAAACCATTAAAGGACACAAGAGAAACCACCAATAATGAAAATGGTTCTCAAGGTACAATCAACACAATCCACGAATGTGAAAAATGAAGCTGAAGTCGAATGCGAAGAAATTTCCATTGAGGCATGCAAGCTCTAAGGTACTGGAAGGGAGTTTCTAGATCATCTTCTTGGATAATGAGTTAACATTTACAGGAAGTGATCCATCGAAAGAGGGCCATAATGAATGCCATGTCATTGACACGAAACAAAAGGATGTAGTAGACTCGATAAGTGTGATCCAAGACTGTGGAAGAAATTCAGACAATGTATAAGTAGTAAAGAACTGCAAATATGACTTCTCTTGAACATATTGGCGACATGACTCCAAAATTTGGCAGCATTTTGACTCAGCATAGGATCAGAGGTCATGATCACAAAGTAGTATAATCACATGAGAGGAAAAATGGAATTCCCAACCTAAGGAAGGCAAGTGACTAAGTGAGGATGTCCCAAACCCGACACGAGCAATAGATGACTGTCATGTTCAAGAGCGACATATTGCCTTTACAGTATTAGGTTCCTATACCAATAGGAGCCATAATTTTTGAATGACTGAGATTAAAACTTGTAATATGTACATACCTTTTCTTTCTACAAATGTTTTCCATATTCAGAAAATCAAAAAATGAAAAGAGGGTATGTCCTAAAAGAAAATTCAAAGGACAAAAAGAATAAAAAAATGTCCAAAAAAGTGAAAAATATGAACCCCAAAAAACAAAAGACCATGAAAGTGTGCAAGTCAAAATGCCACTACTATTTACTTTTATGCATAATAATGATTGTGTGCAGCTTGTTATTCATGCCACAATCCATGGTAATCAAACTATTTAATCTTGATTATGACATGCTTTAAATTTTATGTTGGTAGTTAGAGAATAAAATATGACCAAACTGCTTAATCTTGACAGATCATTAGATAGGTAGAGTAAATAAAAGGAGCCCAATTGTTCAATCCGGGCCCTTGGATGTAATAAGGTTAGAATTAGTTAGTTTACTATTGTAAAGAGAAAGAAAAATGTTTGATAAGGGTTTGCTAGCTCAAATGCACCCTAATAAAGAGAAGTAAAAATGGTAGGATGAGTAGATGGGTAAGTAAAAGAAAGGTTGCAGAAGTATGATAATTGATTAGACAAAAGCATATTTATTATTCTCATCATAAAAGTTCCAAATATCAATGAACAATAAAGCATGCAAATGGATATCAAAGGCAATTAATTAACTTCCCTCACTCATTTCACCTTTTACTTAACTAATTTCCCACAATAAAGTTCAAAGTACTTAAAAACCCTAATTCAAAGCGACTCGGAGCATTTCTCTGACTTTTGGAGGGACCAAACCCTCGGCTCAATGAGTTATAGGAAATAAGTACTAAAACCCCCTCATAAAAACTCATCCCCCTCTTTCAGTTCATTCATCCCCCTTCATTTCCCCTCATTTTCCTAATAAAACCCCTTTTTCTGAGGTTAAACACTATTTACCTAGGAAAAGCAATCACCCCCATGTAAAACCCCTTTTTCCAAAAAAAAAACCCATTAAAACACACATTACCGTAAGTTTGATGTTAAAATGTGAAAAAGCATTCAAAATCATGAAAAACATTTACTTAGGGTATGGTGCCCCTTTCTTCTCATTTATTAATTACTAATTTTATTTATTAAATCACGTAAATGAAAACCCTTTTTCGTTGTATATATTTAACTCCTGCATATTAACTAGCCCTATGATCCAAAATGGATCCTAGAAACCCTCTAAGTCTTCAAAATCAAAAATTATCACGAAAGGATGAACTTATAAAATGACGGATTACACTATCAGGCCTGAAAAACATGAAGAAACAGTGAAAAATAGAGTTTATCTGAGGCTTGAATGATGATACACAGGAGCCGTCGGATCTGGCCGATCAACGATCTAGATCCGATTGGCATATAGCAATTGACAATGGCAAGCAGAGGCTATCGGAGGCTACCATATGGAAGTTGTGATCGCGATCATCATGAGTCAACGAGGAACGTCGATCAAGTGCACAGATCGATGGCCCAGGTTAACCCGCAATATCGAATCAGCAATATATAAGGGAGCACTTACCAAAGGGCCCGGGGACTATGCGATGTGCAATTGCAATATCACAATATCGCATCAGAGCAATGCAAAGGAGTGGGGCTGATAACAAATGCGACCATGATAGCCGGACCCGATAGGATTATGGATAAAATTTAATATATTTTGAGTTCCTGGAAAAGGGCTTTTTCTATGTATTTCATATTTTTCGTTAAATAAATGAAAAACAAAGGAAATGTGAATTTGGCGATATAATAGACCCAAAAGGGTTTTTATAAGCAGCGAGATGTGTTTTGAGTTCCAAAAAGAGCGGGATTTTGGGCGGGCCTTAGGCGGTAAGTGGTATTGGTCGGGCTCCGCCCGAGCCCATACACTGGCCGCCACATGCCCACGCGTTGGAGAGAGAAAACCACCCTTTTCGGGCAAGTAATCTTCGAGCGCATATGCCACCTGAAATCAATAATAATCGTTGGATCATGATAACTTGCGATAACACCCCAAAGACGAATCCACAAGGATTATAGGGTGGAATCGATAGTATTTGAAGTCCGATAAAAGGCGTTTGGGGGGGTTTTTACAAGTTTTCTGTGTATTCTCTGTGTAAACAGAGAATGACTGTTTTGGGGAGTTCTAAAGCACCGATGGTTCCTTCCATTGTAGAACAGGTGGCCACCATCCCGAAAGACGTTACACCATGATTGGTTAACGTTCAAAGGGGGTTTGAATGGATAGAGGCTGAAATCCAAAAAGCCCAGAATTGGAAACGAATAGACAACGTTGATTGGCTTAAAAGCCACAGAATGACAGGGACAGAGGCAAGCAGTGCTGAGACAGAGAGAAAACAGAGCCAGAGAAGGAGAGAAAGAGTCTGTGTACTCAAAGAGGCTTGAGGGATTCAAGCAAACTCCTATTGTTTTGTATCTGTATTATTGAGACTCAAATTGAGCACCCATTTTGTAAAACTCTACTCTTGAAGACATAATAGAGAGGTCACCACTGAATGAAGCCTCTGTCATCAAAGTCTCTAACTGCTATTGCCTCTGTCAACTGAAAAACTCTGCACCTTTGTGCTCTTCAGTATCTGACTACTCTAACCTCTGTCACTTTGATCTCTGATTACATCAGTCACACTTATTCCTCCAGCTACATCTGTGTTGCTACTAGTCCTATCTCCCAGCACTGCATCCACACTGCACCTCCTCTCATCATGTTGCATCGTGTTGCCCAATGTTGCACTACAACTCAGTTACTGAGAAGTAAGTAACTGATCTCCCTGTTGGGCTAGAAACACACTCTGATGCTGAAGCTCCCTCTGTTGCTCCATTTGCATCTGTCTCTACCCATTTAGCCAGTCCTGCTACTCCTCGTCGGGGCTCCCGTAGAAAGTTCTAATCAAAGATGCTGGGTACCTCCAGGATCCTACCCCTATTTAGCCTTCTTGGAACTGTCACTCCACATTTCCCCACCTCCTACCTGGAGGTATGGATGCATATGATCCCTCTACCCACTTGGCTCGAAATTTCCCCCTACTGGAGGTCTCTGCATGAGTGGATGCCTCCACTCGATCTCCTCTCAGCTTCTCTAGTTATGGCTACTCCACAACCTCCTAAAGTTGCTTCACCAATTGTGGATCCTCCACAATTGTCTGAGACTTCTTCTGGCTTTGCATGTTGAGAGGTAATGTACTCTCCCTCTCAACCACCAAGTCTCCAACAGTTGCCTTGCTCCTCAAGGCTTTGCATGCATCTTGAATTTCAAGAGCATGCAGGTTCTTGACTCGTGAACCGATCTGCTTCACCTATCTCGTGGTGATGTGTCTAAGGAAAACCTTTCCCTTACTGAAGACTACATCATAGCCTTTGTCTTCCAGCATCGCGATCGATACCATGTTATTCTTCAATCCTGGCACATACTTCACATCTGTCAAGGCAATGTGAGCTCCATGCTCCCTTTGAAAAGAAATCGTGCCCACACCTAAAACACTATACTTTTCATCGTTACCCATCGCTATGAGTATCTGAAGGTCTTTCTCCTCCAAGGTACTGAACAAACTCTTATCGTCGTTCATGTGGAATGAGGCTCCACTGTCAAGAAACCAACCACAACCCATCATCGATGAAACCATGCAAGTGATGATTGTAGAATCCAATTCGAACTGAGATGCCAATGCCTCACCTTCAAATCCTTCCTTGGATCCCATCTTGGATTTCTTCAATGGATAATTTGTTGCATAATGGCCCACCTCATGACAATGAAAGCATCGCACTTTCGATTTGTCAAACTTCTTCCCACCATGGGAAGAACTCGATTTGGGATGAGAATCCTTCTCCTTCCATTTCTTTCCCTTACTCGCTAAGGCACAATTTTCTTCATCCTCCTTGGATGAAGAACCATCTCTGGTGCTTCTTCTTATCTCCACCTGCATCAAATCCGACCAAAGTCATTCCCAATCTGGTATTTTCTCTCTTCCATTTACCGAGTCTTGGTAGTTGTGCCATCTCTTAGGAAGACAGGCGAGAGCAATACTCACCATGTCATCATCGGTAGTCGTGATCCCTACACTTCCAAGCTCATCCTTTCAGGTGGTGAGTTTGTTCAGATATGTAGAGATCGTGTTGCCCTTTTCACACTTGATTTTCCGAAGCTTTTCTTTTAGCGCCATCTTCCTCTAATCGTTATTGTTCTTATATAGATCTTTCAATGTTTTCCACATTGAAAACGATGTCTCCTTCCCATGGAGGCTCGAGACAATGTCGTCTCGAACTCCCTCCCGGAGGATTCTCCTCGCTCTAGCCAAACATTTCTTCCACTCTACCAATTCTTTGGCATTAGCTGCTGCGAGCTTGGGGACTTCTTGATAAATGAAGTCCTTCAGACCGTTGTCCTCTAATATTTGCTTCCATGCGATCCTTCCAGGCTATATAACTCGATCTTCCATCAAGGGCATACTCGAGTCTTAAATCGTTGAACGCCATTGGTGAAATTTGAGATGTGATAAGAATTCGAATTCTATAATCAGGAACGTCAAACTTAGAACTTCTCCCTTCTTTGTATATTTTTCTTCACTTTGATCACCTTTGTTCCAATACCATGTAGAAACCTTTCCTACAAAACCTCGCTCTGATACCATGTAGAAATTCCCACTCTAGATCACCTGATAATGCAATATATTAAAGCAAAATACTTGATCTACTTCTACAAACAAACTTTGCAGAAGCTGAATCAATTTGAGCTAGATCAATCAGAACACATATAACAGAGAAGAAGAAATCATACACATGAAACACAGAAGAATACTCTGGGGAAAGCCTCAGCTAAAAACCCTCATCTCTGTATTATCATACAATTGGAAATATCTCTGGATTACACAAAGTTTTAGCTCACAAGCTATCCAATTCTCAATACTATCCCTCTACTGCTCATAGCCAGTTAAAGGCTTCTCACAAACCTTCTCCTCTACCCTCCAAGCCTCCTATTTCCTTGTGCAGTTTCTCCTAGGGTCCAATGCTGCCACTTGTGTGAATTCACCTCTCACACAACCCACCAAACTCAGAAGTAAGTGTGCAATCTTGAAGGAGATAATTCCTTCTGCATGGATGAGTTTCCTTTATAGGAAAATTCCTCCAACTGATAGTACAATGTCCCTTCCTTTAATCTCAACTGGGTCTTTCTCTGAACTGACATGCATGAGTTATTTATGAGAGAATATTCAATTATCTGGAGAACACTAGTTGCATGCATACATGCATTAACTGAATGAACTCACAATTAGTTCCTCCAACTATTTGGAACTAATTTAATTGGACTTAACTTACTTAACGAGCTAAGTAATTACAACTCAAATACAAATCATCCTTATCTCCTTAATTAAGGGATAACTTCCTCAATCAAAGGGATAATTGTTGCATGTCTTCACATAGACTTCATGTTTGATTTTCTCCAACTAATTAACTCAA
>APFE030693822.1:0-22999 GCA_000404065.3 Pinus taeda
GCTTGGAAGGTATGCTTTTTGAATAATAATCTAGTGGTTTTCTAATAAGTTTCCTAATCTTTTCTGCATTATAAGTCTAAAGAATAAAAGGGTTTTGATAAATTATGTGAAAATGGAAAAATGAAGCTCAATCACCAATAATCGATGTTTTCTATGCAGAAGGACGCGGAAACAGGGGATTATCAAGCAGAAACAAGAAGCAAAGGGAAAGCAACTGCTGTCCCAGCGCTAGGGAACCGGATGCGGACGCGATCAAGTAAAATTAGAGCTGAATGATCCAGGAAGAGGACGTGGGACGCCAAGACAGAGAACGCAAGAAAGGAATGAGAAGAACTGAACGATTAGCGAATCACTGCTTTAGCTTATCTTTTGTATCTAGATATCTCCGTCATTTCTGTTATATAAAGATACCCCGCCATTGAGCGTGGGGGATCGGTTGTTGTAATTACAGGTTTCGAAACAGCTTTGAGCGTTAAGTTTTGCTAAGACTTGATTTTGTATCTTTTGTTAATGCAATCAATATAAAGAACTTTGTGTTCTCTTCATTTCTGCATCTGAAGTAGCTTCAAGCGGTGTACCATTGGTAGCCAAGGGCCCAGCTCCGACGGTCACTCGCTGTTGTATCATATGGTGATTGGTGTGGTTTTGATTATTTCCTTTGTTTCAGCAATCTGATATATCTTTCACATGATAGACTATGTTTCTCAGTTAATCTCTGAGTCTGAATAAGTTTCCTAATTCATGTCTCTGTGTTATATAAAGTGAATTTATTTGAATTGCATCCCGGTATTGGTATGACTGGTATCATCATTGGATTCACATAAAATAAGTGTTTGTGAGATTTGAAGACAATATCATTTTGTTCAGAAATAGTCACATCATACATTACTCTCAGATTGTTGTAATAGCTTAGAACGTGTGTATCCGTTTAAGTTTGCTATTCCAATTAAGTTGTTGTTCCATTGCGTTTACTGTTCCAATAGAGTTAGCTGTTCCATTTGATTTACATTTCCTGTTTGCTGTTCCATTTAATTCCTGTTGTTCCTTTTCATAACTGCTGTTCCATTTACTTTTGCTTATCTGCTTTTGTTGCTTCCGCGTGATAGCAGGCCTAAGACTGTCGTGAGCACAGCAAGACGCTGCCTGACTCCCAGATCTATAAGCCCATGCTTTGGTTTCCTTCTTTATCAGTTTCTAAAGGGAAGGGTTATTGGTTCCGTACCCTTGACTGATCAAATTGATTTGTGTGATTTTGTCCTTGAGTTGATTCAGTTTAGTGTCTGTTTCCTTTCATTAGAACGCTATACTACCGAGCATTACTTGGGCAAACAGCCTCGGATTGAGTTACTCCTTGAAAGAACCAAACGATCCCGGATTGACTTAATAATGTGGAATAATTGGTGGTGTGAGAGACCCTAGTTATCGACCTACAATAAGAGCGAGTTTCACTATCGCTAGGCTCACTAAAACATAGCGACAGGTTTGCCTAAAGGGTAAATTATAGAACAAGCATATGTTATCCTCCTCAAGCTTTCGAAAAATAAAGAGGTACTGGTCAGAAATGACTGGAGAAAAATTGGAAAGAAAACTTGAAGAACTTTATTGGTAGTAGTTTGCTCTTGAACATGACACTTTCACTCCATCACCATGATTGAGTTGGGTTGGGTTATTTCGCTCACCGGTCATATCACCATTGGTCCTCCATACCATTCATTTTTTATGTTAACACTACCAATCCATTGTCAAGTGTCGCTGATATGTTCAAGAGATCTCAATCAGAGAATTCACCAACCTAGCTTACGTCTCATCTACTACAAGACCTTCACGCTCCATTCTTTCATGACCTCCACCTTGAACCTTGTATCATCAGATTGTTTTCACCTCCACAAAATCATTTGCTCCGTTCCGTGTCATAGATGTGGGATTCATTAAGGCCCTCCTACGACAGGTCACTTCTTGTCAACATCAGCTCATTATCCAAGAAGTCAACTTAGAAACAACCATTTTAGTACTTTGAAGCTTGCATGCCTCAATGGCAAGTTTCTCACTTCCGGCGACAGGTTTACATCAATGGCCTTTGACTGAAAGATTTTACGTGGTGTTCGACATCAACTCATGTATTCACACTAAGTGAATTATACTGCAATACCTTGAGGGTCATCATCATTATTGGTGATTCCTCTCGCACCTGTTAACAGCTTACATCATTGGCTGGTAATCAGACGATGTCTTTCCATGTTTGACATCAGAACATCTTTTCACATAGATTGACTTGTACTTCAGGCAAAGATTGAACAAGTTTGAAGACCTTGGATCTAGTTTCATCCATCTCGGCTGTGATATATTCAGAAAAATAAAGACATCAAAAGTATGTCATAGCTGCACAGATAATCATCCAAGCTAAGGGATGATGGCTCTACCAGAATCATCAGTCTACCACACAGATAGTTGTCTATCCTATGTACATAAAAATGAATTTATAAAGATGATCATGGGAATGCCCACCTCAGCTAGATCATCAAAATATTATGAATATTGTATCTTATTACAAGTCACCTTCCAGTTCGAAAAACCTCAGATCCTCATGATAAAGCATTTCACCTAACATCAGAAGATTTAAGACCTCATGCTTTAGGGGGCAACTGTTATAGAAATATTTGGGCAGTGCAACCCCAATCACATATGTCCATAAACCAAGGGCTTATAAACCCCTAAAAGTGTTGTTTCATACCCTAAAGGATCAAGGTCAATTGATTACATCATTTCCCAGAAGTTCTCCTTGAAAAACTGCTCAGAACTAGTCAAAACTGGACCATCTCACCTACTCCATGGTCAGGGTGTGATGCATCTCACCTATTGCACATGGGGGGTATGATGCATGCTGAAAATCCATTTTATAGGGTGCGATGGGCGAGAGTAGACAAATGGTAGAGGCAGTTTTCTAGGAGGAAACTCAAAGAATCTTCTAGAAACTGCTCATGTGACACTTGCTTCTTTGAATTCACCCAGGGATGAGTAAGAGATTATGGAATCTCCGAGTGGAACCAAGAACTATCAGAGAAATGACACTAATCAAAATCCCAAAAGTTGACTCACCCACCTGCAAATATCTATATATGGATCCCTCATCCTAGAGAGCCAAAAGGCTGGAATTTTATATTTTTGTAAGGAGGTGTTGTTGGTTTCTCTATGAAACATGATAGTGTTGGGTGATCTAGATTTTCATGAGGTGAAGAGGGCTTTCATGCTGGGAGGATGGTGCTAGGTCAGACTACTGGGTTGTAATCCTCTCTTCTACTACTTCTATCAATAAATCTATTGGAGTTTTTCTCCATATTCTTGTATATTACTGAATCTTGTATTGGTATATGCATTTGTATGGTCAATATACATCTGATCCTATATTGTTTATGGTTATAGATATATATGCTTTGATGGTATTATGCTTCTTTCATTCTACAGGTGTTCTTTGAAGCGAGACAAGTGAGGAAAGAGTGGCGAAGCTCTATCAAAGGAGGGAGGAAACAAGCAAGGAGCCAAGTGAAAGACTGAGGTTGGTACTCTCTGCTTCTATCTCATCTATCTCTCATAAAGGAAGACACAAGTGACTTTAGTTTGTTTTTTTCTAAGATAGCTACCCATCTTAGTGGGACTAGCAGCTCTGAATGGACAGTAGTTTTCCCAGTAACAATCTCACCTTCCCTACCTTGCTATAGCCTTCAGCTAGTTTCCTATAGAAAACCAAGACATCCTGTAGTAACTCTTGGGAACCCTGTAGCAACTTGTTTTAGATTGGTTTTGGAAAAAATGATGATACGAGCATAGGTTATGCCCTCCACTTGAATTCCATTCCACTCAATGCCATTTTGGACCAGCGTTTCCATGTCTTTCTCCCCTACAAAAGATCAAATTTTTTAACTTAGCATTTACATTTATAAAAAAATCAAAAGACTCTTTCTCTGCAATTTTAACAGAAGATAGTTAGTGCATGCATACGTCAGTCATAGTAGTGTTAGGATAATTTCCATGCCTACTTAGTCTAGATAGCTAGATGAAATAATGAAAGGTTAGATTAGTTCTCTTCTACAACTAATGTGTGTCAATTCTTAGCAAAGATAATTTCATGTCATTTCATAGCATTTTCCATTCAACACTTTCATTTTCCCAAAATAGGTAAGCATTTACTTTCTGTATTAAAGATAACTTTACTTTCACTGTCAATAGCCACACTCCTAATCAATATAAGACTCGTTTGAAAATCCATAGTGGTCTATTTCCCTAGTTGAAAAGTGACAAGAGTAGATTGTTGCATCTACTACGCATATAGCACTGTCACTTCCAAGCTTGTAGGAACCCTGGGTTGATATAGTAAACATGGTAGCCCTAGGAGTTATAGCATCCTTGCTATAATACTGGGGCTAATAAAAAAGATTACTTTTTCACTTCTCAAAGTCACCCCACACATCAAGGACTGGTGGGAAACCTACTGTGAAAAAAAGGATGAGATGGAATCCTCATTGTTTTCAAACACACCCACTTGGGATTCTTTCTGAGATGCCATAGAGGAACAGTTAGGGTCCTATAATAATAGGATTCATAATTTTTAATTTTCTATGGTTAGTCTTGTAATATTGTACATAATTTTGCTTTCTGCAAAATGTTTTCTCTATTAAAAGTTAAAAAATTTAAAGACGGTATGTCCTAAGAGAATAATCAAAGGAAAAAAGAAAGAGAAAACGATAAAAAAAAAGTGAAAAATATGAACCCCAAAAAGAAATAAAACAGATCATGAAAGTGTGAAAATTCAAATGCCACTACCATTTCTTTACTTTGTAAAATAAGACTGTGTGAAACTTGTTATAAATGCCACAATCCATGAAGGTCAAGTAGATTAATCTTGACTCATTCATGTTTTAAATTTCATGTTGATATATAGAGAATAAAGATCTAGCCAAACTGCTTAACCTTGGCAGATTAGTAGTTAGGTAGAGAATAAAAATGAGCTCATCAGTTTAATCTGGGCCATTGGAAGTTATAAGGTTAGGATTAGATAGTTTTCTTGTCAAAATAAAAGGAAATAAAGGGTCAGCAAGCTCAAATGCACCCAATGAAATGAAGAAAAAATGTTAGGGTAAATAAAGGGTAGGTAGAAGAAAGGTTGAAAATGCACAAGGTTGTTGAGTCAAAAGCACATTTACCATGCTTAATCCAATGTTTCATGTGCAGGAGGAAATGTGAGAAAGAAAGGATATTTGCAAGCTTGTTTACTAAGTTCCCCTCATTTCACTACACCCCCACATGCTTATTTTCTAATTTCCCCATTATCCCTTCATCACTTATAAATACCCTTTTTCCCCTCATTTTGACCTTCGCCCCTTGGTTTCACACATTTCCCTAGAAATTACCCTTCAAAAATTACCCCCCCTTGCCAAAACCCTTTTCCCTAGTGCTAAACCCATTCCCCATTACAAATATCACTTCCCCCATTATTAATTTTCCTTTTCCCCTTGAAAACCCACAAAAACCCCATTATCCTAAGTTCTTATGCCCTTGCCTTATCTAATTAACTTCCCCACTTCATATTTCCTCGATACCCTTTTTAACCCACCAACCCTTGGTGGAGTTAAAAGCCCCCTACCACATAACCCATGGTCCCACCTTAATACCCACTTCTTATGCTAAAAAACCTGACAATTATGCACTAATTAATCATAATTATGTGTAAATAAACCTCGAGCCCTACAAATCCCTTTCCTAATTATATCCGTGCAACTTAACTATGTGATAGCCCTCCGATCTCATATCCCCAGATCCGACGGCATATAGCCATACTACACGGGTTCACCATCAGGCTAATAACAGCTCGAGAGCACGCGAGATTCGTGATTTTGCATAGGCACTATTCTGCTACGTGGTAGCACCAAGCTAGATCACGTGCTTGCAAAAAATACCACCCTCCCTCCAAAAGTGGTGCGATGGCACAGAAAATCACCTCCTCGCCTAAACCACAAATTGCCCATTGTTCATTGATTATTTCTGCACCAAAATGTGATTGTCACTCATTAAAAGGTCGAAAAAGCCCCAATTCACTCTTTTCTTTATTTTTCACTGTAAACTGCTCCTTAGCCATTTGCGACACCCTGAAACCTAAAAGGACCAAATTGACCACCGTCTGCCACCTTAAGAAGCTCCAGATACCAAATTGAAGCAACCAGTTGACATTTGAAGCCATCATACCCTCTGCATTCACCACTAAACCCAGTTTGCAAGCCAGACCATCAATTTCTAGGTATTCTTGGGAAAAACTAGAATGACCCTTAAATTTGAAAACGCATAGTTCAATTGAAACGATTAATTAATTGATTTAATTAAAGAAAATTTCCTAAATTGAAAAGAAGTCTGCTATACCCCCCAAACCCAGTTTACAGATTGTAATTACCCTCTCACTATACCAGGAGCTTCTAAAACTTACTCCTGAACCGACTACAAGCCTAATTCATATCTATAAACCCAATTTTGGCTTTCCAAACCTCTCTGGATGTGAGACCTCTACAAACCGCTCACCTGGACATCAACCACCTTGCATTAGTAGACAGAGACTTCCAAATAACGGATGTTACTTCCCCTGCCTACCTTCTAAAGCTCCATTGCTAGAGTAAGGACAAATTCTTGAACCAGAACGATGAAATTCACCTTTGGGAGACTAATTTTCCCAAGTATTTGTTTCCAGAAGTACACCCATCCCTAGAAATCATCCACTTCTATCATGCTTGCTACATTCCCTGCCAAAGAGAAATTGTCACGCTTGACCAACAAGTTATGTTTACCATCATTGCAGAATCCATTAACCAAATCTTGTAGGTCCAACCAAGCCCAAATGAGACTCCACTTTCTATTGGAGACTTGCTAGACCTCTATACAAAGGTAGACCTTCCTAGAATAGCCCAAATTTTCCAAACTTTCATCATAGAGGACTATGATACTCCTACAGGAGGTCCTCCATATGCTGCCACCATTTATTCTGAGAGAGGCAGACAAATCATAACCATGCTCTTCTGCATTCTAGGATACACTACAGATGAGCATGTGAATGAAGTTGTCCTTGCTTTTTTCTCCATCTTTAGCCTAGGCAAGCCTCCTGTTGTAATTTACAAATATGATCAGTTTATAGCAGACATAATTCATGAATAGTTCATGAGACTACCTACTGAGAGAGTCTTCAAGTACTCATCTATATTATTTCACATGTTTTTATACTACCAATCAGATAAATTCCTTGTTAGCATTCAAAAGTTGGATACCAAAGGAAATCCAAGGTTAGTTATCTAATTGACACCCTTGATCCAAAAGTACTCCACTATATTCACTTACAAGGGCTTCATTGACTCATTTGTCCATCCAGTTATGAATATGCTAACTAGTAACCCTCAACACAGAATCAGTCAAGAGATCAAAAGGGTGTTACAGCTAGCAAAGAACAATAAGGTGGGAGACTGGTATCTGTACCAAAACCACACAGAGATAATAATATATGGATGCCAATTTTTCCCTTACAAACTACCCAAATACCTCCCCATGAGGATATTTGCACTAGAATACTTTAGGTAGATTATAAATTTTGATGAAGTCAACTTCTTAGCAGCTAGGAAGAAAACCCAATTCAAAATGAAAAATCAATTGGGCCCCTTCATTTGTAATATTAGAGAAGCTGGACCAGAGGCTGATAAGATTTTGCAACAAATGAAATTCAAGAATAGCTTTATGTGGCAGTATGACCCTCATGGAGTCATAAATAGGCTAAGGCTCAAGTTCAAATTGGGACCTTTCTTCCATCTTCCCATACAAGACATTGAGAGTTTTTCTAACCAATCAAAATGGTTGGAAAACACTCTAATAGACGTGGATAGTACTGTCATTGATGTAGAGAATACATTGATTGATGTAGAAAAATAGCTTGATACAAGTTCCTTCCTGTTGGTTCCAGAACTAGGAGAACCAATGAATATTCCTCCCATTATATAGATTCTAGTAAATGAAGACAAGAACCACAGAAAAACAGAGAAGAAGATTCTAGTTTAGCTATGGAAACTATAGATGAACAATTCGAGATCAATTACAATAAGAGGCCCAAGCTTAATCCTGTAACTGAATAGGAAGACACCATTGAATCAATGGATATCACTTACACTGATACAATGGTAGAAAGGAGTAAAGACCCACCAACTTTAGAAGAAACTCATTAGCCATCAACATCTAACGCTAAACTTATTGAGAGGCAGCTCAATGTTGAGGTTTCTTGATTCACCCGACCAGTGGATAAAGAAAAGGATATCAAAGATATATACAAGGAAATCAAGTTGAGGAATGAGAAGTTGAAGGATGAAACTTATGCCCAATAATTCAAATTGAAACCAGCAAATCAAAGCAAGTTTATGTCAGCCTTTGACAAAAAAAAAGAAAAATTCAGATGTCATTCATGCAACCTACAGTCTAGCAACCAAAGACATCAGCAGCCTATAGAAAAGTAGATTTTTAGGTTTTGGCCAGGGATGTTCATCCCATTGACCAAATTGAGTTTCACAAGTAGGCAGGGGAGATGATTTATTCCACCTTGACAGGAAAATCCATGGCTGCACATAAGCTGCAAAGTTCATTTGACAACATTACAACATAGTACAAATTGGAAAATGCCTCCTCACGGACCAAGAAAAATATGATCAAGTCACTGGAGCACTTGGTAATTGAGTTGGGACATGATCCCAATAATATTAGAACTCGTAAGAAATTGATCAAGAAAAAGAATGAGGACATTGTTGCTCTCAAAAAACAACTCAAATTGCCTCATTCAGATCACCCATAAACAAAAGAGGTCCTTGAGAGCCAAACTAATTAGGAGGAGATGATGGACCTTGTTCTTCAACTTAATGATCAATTAAAAGAGATGGAGAAGGACTTGGATAGCTTGATAAAGTTGAAATAGGCTAGCCTTGAGACTGCCCCTACTACTATCATTCCAATAGTCACCAAGTAGTTCCCTCCACCTTGGCATCTTCATTGGCTCCTACAGCTCCACTGGCTATAGCGTCCAGCTTCTACAACGTCTCATCAACAACAGGGCCAATAACAGCAACAACTCAACCAGGTGACGAGTCAAGTAAGTTGGTTAAGGAAATGGAAGAGATGTCCATTCAAACCACATAAATGAACAAGCTTAAGGAAAAATTAACCAGTCTAGAGAATTACTATAAGCTTGCCCAGATTATGCATAAGGAAGAAGCACAAAAGGCAACCAGAATGAATGAAAGGATAAAAACCTTGTAGAAGGAATTTACTTTAAAGGAACCATTTAGCCAAGCCAAGGAACAGTTATGGGCCAATATCATTGACTCTGTCAATGATATTTGGTCATCCATTCAGGTCATTTTTTAACAAATTAACCTAGTGAAAGAGGCTACAATATTCATAAAAAGAGTTAAAACAGAACAAGGAGACATGCTAGAGGAAGCCACTAGGATCAGTCACTTCCTCAACTCCAAAAAAAAAATATGAATTATAGGAATTGGAGATACTTGACAGAACAAGTACAATATTGGAGGTTAAGAATGTGCTCACCAAGAGAAACTTAATGCTAAACCTAGAAGATAAGTGCCAAACCATGCAACTGTCTATAGACAGATTCATGGTTAAGTTTGATGTTTTAAGGCAGAAGGGTCTGCCCAATCCCTTGGTAATAAACGATAAATTAATGACACAGGAAGGCTGGATGGTGAAGTGGTTTCAATCAGATCTAAGGCTAAGGAACCTTTAATTTATCCTTAGATCTGATTGAAACCACTTCACCATCTAGCCTTGAGATCTGAAGTAACTCATCTACCTTACCATGTAGACACTATTCTTAGAGCTTGATCCAGTCTTGTTTTCTTGACATTTGACCCCATAGCCCAATGGTAAAAAACATCCCTCTATCCATCTAAGTAAGTGATCCCACCACCAAATCCAAATCAAAAGCTAAGTACAATCATAACTATCCTAAAATCAATTAACTTAACAAAGTTAAATCATAAAGAGAGAGCCCTATATGAGCATTAGGAAGGCTAGATCCTAATCTCCAAACTAGGTTTGTGGTTACCTCTATCATTTCTTTCTCTAACAACTCCAAAGAAATTTTGGAGTGATAATAGGAACAATATTACCCTGTCAAGAGCTATGAAGATAAATACATCAAATGGACCATGCTATGGCAAACAAGGGACCAAGACGTGTTGGACTCCACAAATGTTTTCCACACCCTCCGCACAATGTTGGGTATCAAGGATTCTGAGTGGCATTTGGTACTCAAGTACCGCAGATGTCTACACAAGTACATCTAGGACAAGATGGAGTTCCTAGACATCTCCTCACTTGGCACGAAATACCAATACATTGTCAAGATTAAGAATAAGTTTAAAGATAATAAGCGAGAGTTTGGATATTTGAATTTGAAGAAAGGAAAGGGCACCCCCAAACCATAGAGCAAAGGCCAAAGCTAAGGTGGGGTGACCCAGGAAAAATTGTCAAAGTTGCTGTTAGTGTCTGTGTCTTCACACTGCCATCAATGATCAAAATCTACTCTTTTTCATTTCATAGTAGGAGTCCCATACTAATGAGTTTGCATTCCATTACATCATATATTCACTGATGGTAGGGTTTAGTTCCAGTTTTTATATTCATGATCTGTACTTGATGATCCCCTTTCATATTTCAATCATGGTTCATGATTTACTCTGCAAGTTTTATCATTAAGTCTTCGGGTTTGGTGTCATTAGGTTTTAGGGTCTTTTCATGGTTAAAATTAGTTATTTCATGCCAATAACGATTAGTAAGGATACGAGGAGGCCAATAAACAATCTTAAAGTCATAATTTATCAGTTTGAGAGACAAATGTAGTTCTCACCTCAAAACTAGTTTTGAGGTGAAAACAGAGTATTATGTTTTTTATGTTTCTTTATGATGTAATTTATTTTTTCCATATGTAATATTTGTTCCCAAACTCCTCCTAATCTTTTGAGGTTGCCAAGCATTTTCCATTGCAAAAAGTCAAAGTGAAACAAAGCATTAGTCCACTTGCAAGCAAAAGAGAATACACTTGAAAAAAGCAAAGTATTGGAAAAGACAAAAGACATTACAAAAATGGGTTTTCAAAAAGAAAAAATTAAAAGGGATCATATATAAATGCATTCTTTCCTATTTTCATTCCATTGTGTTATTAAGTAAATCCAAAGAGCCTAGGAGAGAGGAAACATGATTTCTAAGTGTCATTGAGAGAAATAGAGGAAAGCGTAGTGCTTCTGGACATTTTGGACCAGCACTGCGCTCCTAGCTTGACGCTGCACTCCCGACATTTTCACACAGTGCAAAATAACACTAGCGTTGTGCTCCTGGACCAGTGCTACACTCCTATAGTTGGTGTTGTGCTTTGACTAGCAAAGCCCAAAAGCACTCCAAGAATCCAAATTTTTCCAAGTTGCTTCCATATTTTCTCTTAGCAAGTAAGTACTATCACTCCTTCTGTTGCTTAGTGTTCACATGTGAAGATTTTCTTGATTTTTCATCCTGAATATTAAAACCCTAATCTCTATTGTAAAGCCCTAGTTTTCCTACCATTAATTTCATAAACTAGAACCCTTATTCCATCACTACTATCACACTCTATCACTCTGTTATCACTCCCCAAACCCCCTCCCTCATACCTTTTTCCCACACCTTCATTTGCACCCATTCCTCCAAGTCATTGCCCATACCACCATCCATACATTACCATTGTGTAGACTAAGGGAAACATGGACAAAGAAAATGATCAAGAATATGAGGAGGAAACATTGAGTGACAGTTCTGTGGAGAGGCACAGGCAATAGAGGAAGCCCCGTAAAGGAGGAAAAATCATCAAAGAGGAGCCCACTATTTTGAGAGAATTACATGCTTGCCCACTTGTAGTTTCTTGTTTCAGACATCAAGCATTTTTTGAATTTTGTGAAATGGTGGAGAGAGTTCAGTTTCACCATGAGTTGACCAGAATTTTTGAGACTCATTTACATAACAATGAGGTGACACTTGCCGGAGTAACCTTTACAATATCACTAGCTATCATTTCAGAGGCCACTAGAATCCCTAATATTGGTGAAAAATGGTATAAGGGTCATGATCTTGATTAGGATTATTATGAACCTTACATCAAGCCTCAATACAGAAACCAGGTGAAGAGGCGTTTACCCTTTAAATTTTTGGAGAACAGGTATGTTCCTTTGATGAAGATTATCATCAAATATTTCACTTGTGAAGGCAGATTCTCCCGATTGTATGCTTATCATATCAGACTCTTCGTGCACTTCACCAGGGTAAGAATGATAAATATCCCATATTTCTTGTTTAGAAATATTGATAAGATAGCTCACATTGTGTGGAGGAAACCATACCCTGAGTAGTTGAACAACATCTATCATTACTCTTTGATCAAAATCATTGTTCTTCACCATTTGAGTCTTCTTAACATTCCTTTGGAGACTTTCATTGCTCATGAGATGTTCAAAGGTCCACAGGTCCCTTCACCAGTGCATCAAGAAGAAGTTGGGCCTTCTAGCCATGGAGAAACAAGGGAAGAGATCAGGGAAACCAAAACTGTTGAGGTGCCAGTGTATTTAACATATCAGAGAGGCACAAGGAGACTTTTTTTGCAGCTTCTAAGCAACTGTTTTCTCCACAAGATGTGGAAGGGGCCTTGCCTTCATGATCAGTCGATAGGCAAATTTTTGCTCCACAAGGTGTAGAAGGGGCTTTGCCTTCGTCATTGACAAAATAGGTACAGGTTGAGTAGTTAAGCAAAGGCAAGGAAAAAGTGTAGGGGGGAGATCTTGGTGATGAGGAGGAAAGATATTTTGATCTCATTGAGCATGAGGAGCCATAGCAACACTTTACTCATCATGAAGTTGATATCATTGACTTATAAGCTCATGATGAAGAAACTGTCAAGGACATCATCATTCAAGAGAGGGAAGCTCAAATATAAGCTTTTGTGGACAATTTAAAGAGAGCCAAGTTCATCATCAAATATTTAGAACAAGAAAACAAACAATTGAGTGACAAGCAAGTCCTCATGGAGCTACAAATGATCAAAGCAAATAGGCAAATGGCTAAAGAGGCTCATGTCACATTTACTTCTATTGAGAAAGAGATTGAAGATGATAGGGAAACTTGTCTTGATAGGGTCAACATACATCTTGAAGGACTAATTGAGAAGGCCAATAGGTATAAGAAAATGCTTTGCCACATGCCCTATAATTACATGGCCCGCAACAAAATCTGTAACATGAGGATTAGAAAATTGAAGGCAAGGCTAAGGAGAGATTTGGAAGGAAAAAAGAAGCAAGATAAATTGAGAATGTTAGCTGAAGCCTCCCTATTCCATAAAAGTAGCTGATGGTGGTGTTCCATGCCAAATTTGGGAAAATTTTGGAAAGTTTTTGTATTTTGGGAATTTTGTAATTTTTAACACAGAAATTTTGCCTAGAAGTCGGCGCTGCGCTTTTTCCTGGAGCATCAGATGGAGAAAAGGTTTGCATATTTGGATTTAGGATGATGAGGACATGCACCCTAGAAATTTTCATAAGTTCTAGAGCAAATCTGGGTCACCAAAAGGTCCAAAAACTACCAATAAATGACCTCTCTACCACGTTTTGGACACACAAAACTAGTCTTGGGAGATTCAAGTTTTGAGGGGGCAAATGACCTCGACATTAAGAAATCCTAGGTGTTATAGAAACAAGACTTGAATAAATTTCCAATGAGCTATCATGGGCTCAATTTTGCTAAGGGGAAGACCTCAAAATTATGCTGAAATTTGTGCTACGCTTCTAGCTAGTGGCATTGCGCTTTTGACCATTTTTCTCAGTAAGCCAAAATTCGCCTATTTTGACTGGAATCTGATTCCTATCTCCTCATGGATGTTTTCACTGATGTAATTAATGACATGGTATGTAAATGTAATGGTAAAATAGTGTTAGAGGGTATATTAGTTAGTTAGATGTGGTTTTAAGGCAAATGAATCTATTTCCACTCTTTTATAGGCAAGTTGTTTGACTACCTATATTCCAGTTCTTAGCTGGGAAATGGTTGAAACAGCCCCTCTTCTCACGAATTCAACCCCTGATGGTCAGGAAGAGTGTTTTTTATGTCTATATTATGTATTTTCTTTCTCAATTGCAATGGTTGGATACTCTTGGATGCTCTGAACTATATTATACATCATTGTAAGTAGTTTGGAAAGGAAATTAATAGGAGTTGTAGCTATTTTTATGGGATACCTATGGTATGGTGTTTTCGCATAGTTTCTTCTTTTGTTATCAATTTTTTACATGTTTTATGTATGCCATCATCTACTTCACTGCTTCTGACTGAATGATATCATGATAGATAGGTAGAATTCATTGTTTGCAGTGCTCTACCTTGGGAAATCTTTTAGTATTTTATGTTTTCTGCTATTTGAGAAGGATACATGATTGCTCCATGCCCTCCTCAGCTCCTCACCAGTCTCAGAAACCTTATCTCACTTGATTTCCAATGCTAAAGTTATCTCACTTGATTTCCAATGCTAAAGCCTATACCTACATTTCGCCATAGAACACCCTACCTTCTGACCTAATTTCCCAGACCCAAATTGCTCAGTTCCATCTGATCCAGCAAAAAAAAACCAAAATCAATCAAAACCCTAGAGCTACTATACCTAGCATAAAATATTGTTCATGATCCAGTCATTTTGACTGAGATTCATAAGGAGAGATCCCTCTTCCGACTTGGTAGGGCTAGCTACCAGGTTAAGCTTGGTTTGTTTTTATCCTAGGATTGCCTTCCTTTAGCCTGAGGTCAATCTAGGCTCTAACATAGTGGTGAACATACTGGGAAAGAAACATTAATCACCTTGGTAATATCTTTCAATCAAATTCTTGAACTTTGGATGATGAGTTTTCAAATTTGATAGGCTGAAATAGAAAGTTGTGAAGAAAATTAAAATTTCAAAAATATGAACACAGTGGCTTCAAGAAGGTACATGAGGTCCAATCCTGATCTGATTCCTCCTCCTGTATTTGAAAATCCAAATCGCATTCCGTGAATACTCAGAAAAGAAAGTTAACTAAGTCCTAGACCTATTTTCAAATCCCATTCTTGTCCTAGTCAATGGTTGTTTATTAAAGATCTCCCTTTTGATGAGTATTTTGATCTTTCTCTGTTTGAAACCAAATCTGAAACTACACTTGATAATACAGTTTTAAATCCGGAATTTGTTGCAAGTCTTGAAAAGGAAAGGGCAAACAGATCAATTGATGAATATATTTTAAATTCTCTTCAATCATCCATCATAGCTACCAATATCCCTGAGCTTTTAGAATCAGCATACGCTACTCTCGATTCATTAGTATTCCCATCAAGTTCATTCTCAACCTTAGTTTATACCTACCCTTCCCCTTCAACATTTCATATTTGATCAAAGACCTATCACCCCTAATCCTCAATCAACACCTCCATCAACTCCTCAATCAACCACTCCATTAAACCCAAGAAGTCCAACCATTGTTTTAAATCCACCTCGAGTCATGGCTGCCCGATATGCAACCCTCATTCTACCTCAGAATCTGGATGATATGCCCGCTGATTACCAAAGTAAGATACCTATTTTTGATGCCACTCAAAGCATTACAGTGCAACAACATTTGGACAGGATGAATGACTTTTTCAATCTACATGAGGTAGATGAAGAAAAATGTCACCATGGGATTATTTGTGCAAAGTTTTGGAGGTGAGGTTTGGAAATGGTTCCAAGCTTTACCATTGGCCTCTATCAACACTTTTCCAGTTATGCATAGACAATTCCTCGATCAGTGGGAGGTTAAAAAGAACCCACTCCAAATTCTATCTAAGCATGAAAATATTAAAAGGAATGCAAGTGAAAGTGTGCAAGATTACTGTGTAAGGTTCAATGTAGTTTATAATGCGATTCCGGCTGACATAAAACCACCGACGGGGTTAGCATTGATCAAATTTCCAGATGGTTTTGATGCTGATATGGCATATCAGTTACGAGAAAGAGATCCTACCACACTTGAAGATATGCAGAAGAACGTTGTAAGTGTAGAAGTAAATTTGCTGGCCAAAAGAGAAAGGATGAAAACTGAAAAGAAGGTGACTATAAAGGAAGAATCATCTTCCCCAGATGTTAAGGCAGATAATTTACTTTAGAAAATTGAGAAGATGTTTGACTAGTTAACGATTGCAGATAAACCTGGAACACCAATTAGGAATCCAAACTTCAGAGGTCAATGACAACCCTAATTCAGGATTAAACAAAGGGAGTAAAAGGCACAAGATTAGTCAGCACAACAACAGCAGTTCAGAACTCCTTTGCAGCAAAACTATGTGCATGACATAGAGGATGAAGATGATGATGATCCAGTGGTTGAGGAAAATCATTTCTTCACTGTTGATGGCTTACCCATTTTTCTAACGGAAGATGAATAATATTCGAAGGTTCCAGATTCCCAAAGGCACGAAGATTACATGCAAGCAAATGAGGCAGTTTTGGAGGATGAGTCAGATGACTATCAGTGAGGATATATGAATGCATTGACAGCTCAGCAGAAGTAGTATTCATTGAGAAGGAGGGATCTACCAGTCAGTCCAATTCAAAAGAGAAAGGAAGCACAATCCAAAAATGACTCCACAAACATTCAAAAGAATCTGTTGATCCGACTTCCAACAAAGAAACATCAGCAAATAACGTTGCAAACGAGAAGAACAACCAGTAAAGTGTAGCAAAAGAAAGAGCTGAAAAGAAGGACCTTACAGTCAAAGAGGTAGATAAATTTTCAGCTTTTATTTTAGAAAATGAGATTGCTAAATTAAATATTTCAATTCCTTTGACTGAGTTGATTAGGAACAGCAACTATAAACACCAAGTGTCCAAAATTTTTCATCTAGATCCTTTATCTAATTGGTCAATGTAGAAGATGATCACCCTGAGCTCATTTTTGGCCCTACCTCAGAAGGTCAGTTTGAGGATAGTAAAGTTACTCCATTTTATATAAGCCTTAGACTACATGGGTATGTTCTCCATAATGCCATGTTTGACTTTGGAGCTTCCCATAATCTGATGCCAAAAGCCATTATGGAGAAGTTGGGCCTTGACATTATTCGCAAATATCATGACCTGTACTCTTTTGATTCTAGTAGGGTTTATTGTATTGGTCTTATCAAAGACTTGGTGGTATCTTTAGACCAAATCCTGGCCAAGAATGTTTTGATGGATGTGGTTGTTGTTGGCATTCCAACATGATTTGGTATGCTTTTGTCCATATCATGGGGTGCAAAACTTAAAGGTACTTTACAACTAGATTTCTCCTATGCTACCATTCCCATGTTTGGCCAATTGAGAAACTATATCGGGAGAAGAAAATGAAGTACATGATTACTAGCAAGGAGAAACCACTTAATCATCCAATTAATGTTGTACATACTGATTTAGAATCATTTGTACTATATTCAGATAGTGGTTTGAATGATGTTGATAGTTAGTTAGTTGAAGTAGAAAATGTTCCAGAGATTTCATAAAATTTTAGAGCAGCCCTTGATCAAGAAAGATAGAAAATAGCAAGTTCTTTTGAGCATTCCACATAACACTAACAGTAAAAAGACAGTGAATAACAGAAAGATGAAGAGACCAGTCAAGGTATGGAAGAGTAGGAAAAAGAATTTCAGCATCTAGAAGAAGAGGCAGGTCTTATGGATTTTGATGGAGCCATGGGTAAGGATGGTGCTGGCATAGGGATTTGGATTCGTAGCCCTAGATTCCAGCCTAATAAAGTCCCTAGTAATGTTAGAGTGTGTTCTTACAAATTTTCTTTTGACTGCTCTAACAATGAAGCCGAGTATGAAGCTTTGGTTGCAGGTTTGAAAATTTTGAAGAATCTTAATGCTAAGAGGATTTTAGTTTATGGAGATTTAGAGCTGGTAATCAAACAGGTAAAGGGAGGGTACCAAGAAAAGCACCCGCAGATGAGAGCCTACAGAAATGAAGTTCTAGACATCTTGCAAACATTTCCTGATTATAATTTGACAGTGGCGCCCCAGACTCAGAATATTATTGTAGATTCACTTGCCACTTCTGTGAGCAATTTAAAGATCCCAATGAACTCCAGCAACAAGTTTGAAATTCATGTCAAACACCGGTTTTCTGTTCCGGACAATTTAAGGTATTGGCAAGTGTTTTGGGACAATAATGAAATCAATACTTTTTACAGAATGAAGGAAGTTACAAGTATTCTTCAATAGATGATGACGATGACACCGATGACCAAGAGATTGAAGTGAACTAGATGGAGATATGGTAGCTGAAAGACAACACTATTCCTAAAGGTCTCATACCTTTAGAAGAACCTTTTTATCAAAATGATGTGGCTAGAAAGTCAAGCTTGGTGCCTACACACAAAGGTGTTGAGGATGTCAATCTTGGAACAACAGATAAGCCCAAGTTTGTGAAATTGTCTAAAACATTGTCTCTCGAGGTAAAGACTAAATATGTTAGATTGTTATCTGAATTTTCTAATGTGTTTTCCTGGGATTATTTAGATCTGAAGGTGTATGACAAAGATATAATTCAGCACACTATTCCCATCAAACCAAATTGAAAACCGTTCAGACAGAAACTGAGAAGAATCAATCACAAGTTGATGCCTTCCATTGAAAAATAGGTAAACATATTATTCAAAGCTAGTATAATTGTCTCAATCAGATTTTCTGATTGGATTTCGAACCTGGTTCTGGTACAAAAGAAGACCAGAGAAATCAGATTATGTATCAATTTTTGGAACCTTAATAAGGTGTCTTTGAAGGACAATTACCCACTTCCAAAGATGGATCATATCCTGCAGAGAGTGGTTGGAGCATCTCGTATGTCACTACTCGATGAGTATTCAGGTTATAATCAGATCCTAGTGAATGAAAAGGATCAGGACAAAACTGCAGTTAAAACACCTTGGGGAACTTTTCATTATGCTAAAATGCCATTTGGTTTGAAGAATGCTGGAGCCACATTTCAGCGTGCAATGGACATCGCTTTTGCCAATGAAAAGGATGTATTTCTGGTTGTATATTTAGATAACTTGACCATTTTTTCAGGTTCCGATGACGAGAATCTTCATCATTTAAAAATTGTGTTTTAGAGATGTAGGAAGTTTGAGATATCTCTAAATCCCAAGAAAATTATCTTTGCCATGGATGAAGGAAAGTTGCTTGGTCACATTATCTCAAAAGAAGGCATTCGCATTGATCCTTCAAGGGTGGAGGAAATTCAACAAATAGATTTTCCCCGAAACAAGAAGGAAATGCAAGCTTTTAATGGTAAGATGAATTTCTTACGTAGATTTGTACCCAATCTAGCTGAGCATTTAAGAGAAAAACTAACCTATTAAAAAAGGATAGCGTGGTAAAATGGACGAATGATGCCATGAAGTCATTTAATCTGGTAAAGTATGCTTTATCTATAGCCCCAATCTTGATTAGTCCCGATTATACACAAGATTTCATCATAATTTCATTTGCATCCGAGCATACCATGGCTGCAGTATTGATGCAAAAGAAAGATCAGCTGGAGAAGCCCATTGCCTTTTTCAGCAGAACCATTAGAGATGTTTCCTTGTTGTACAAAATAATTGAAAAACAAGCTCGTGCTCTTGTCAAAGCTTTGAAGGATTTCAGAGTGTATATTTTGTTCTTGCACATCATAACATACGTTCCCAATGCAGCAATAAAGGATGTGTTGATACAAACTGATCCGGAGGGAAGGCGGGGAAAATGGATTGCAGTAATGTTGGAATATGATCTCGAAATTAAACCTACAAAGTTGATCAAAGGACAAGGCTTGACAAGGTTAATGGCTGAATCAAATCTGCATGCTTTTGATATCAATCTCATCGCATCCATGTCAGAAGATGAAGAAGAAGGCTCTCTGATTCAAGTATCTGAAATGTTTCTCCAGTCACCATGGTATTCAGACATAGTGTATGTACTTCAAAACCTTTCACCACCTCCGGGGATAACAGAGGACAAAGGTAGATCTCTCAAACTCAAAGATGCTAAATTCTGCATTCTAAATAATGCTCTTTATTGGAAAGATCCGGGAGGTGTGTTACTTAATTATCTTGTGGAATATGAGGCTCAACAAGTGATGTATGAATTCCATAAAGGTGACTATGGTGGTCACTTGTTCTAGAAGACAACAACAAACAAAGTGTTGAGAGCAGGTTACTACTAGCCAACTTTATTTTCAGATGTTTACAAAATAGTCATGAGCTATCATGAATGTTAGGTCTTTCAAGGGAAAAGAAAACTATTGCCTCTTCCTCTGAAACCTGTTGAAGTCAATGCACCATTTTAGTAGTGGGGACTCGATTTCATTGGGGAAATCCATCCAACATCATCGGCATAGCACAAATGGATCCTAACAGCAATCGACTACTTTACCAAGTGGATTGAAGCAATTCTGACCAAAAGAGCCACAAATACAACAATCATCCAATTTCTAGAGTCTAATATTTTATCTCGTTTCAGTTGTCCTAGTAAAATCATCACAGATAATGCAGCTGCATTCAAATAAAAAAGGATGATTGAATTTTGTAGCAAGTATAACATTACTTTGGGTCATGCTAAAGCCTATTACTAGTAGGGAAATGGTTTGGTTGAATCATCCAATAAGTCTTTAGTGAACATCATCAAGAAAATGTTGGAAACTAATCAGAAAAGTTGGCACAGGAAGTTAGTTAGTGCCTTGTGGGCCAACAGCGTGAGCCAGAATAGATCCATAGGTATGTCTCCATTTGAATTAGTTTATGGCATTGACACAATTTTTCCAACATCTCTTGCAGTTCCGGTTATGAGACTGTTTCAGGAGGCTGGAAGTCAAGAGGATGACTTTCAGTGAAGAATCAATCAGATGATTCATCTGCAGCAAACAAGGGATGAATTTTTCCAAAACACTTTCAGATTGCAGGAAAAGATTGTTGGGTCCCTATAATACTAGTGATTACCCCATTACTATTATAGTTATACCCCTTATTAATATTGTTGTGCCCCTATTGCCCCCATATTTTTATTACTGTGCCCCATAAGATCCCTCTATTTTTATTTTTGTGGCTTTATATTATTATTGTTAGGTCGGCTAGATTATATTGTGACTCCTTAGACTCCTATTTATAGAAAGGAGGTTTGTCATTTGAATCATCCAAGAATTTTCATTTATGTAATGTAAAGGAGGTTGCCCCCTCGAAGATGCTGAATTCTAAGGCGTTGATCTATCTTTTCTATCTTTTCTTGAGCTGGTTTCATAACATTTGGTATTAGATATTTGGATTCTAGGGTTTCGTTGCTCCAAACAGGTCATCGTGGCATTTTCGCTATAACTTGTTTTCTGTGATGTTTCAGAAGTCACAAAAAGAACCCATTTGAGAAGAAATCACTCTGAATCTTGGGTCCAAATTTCAGAGCTTTTTGTACTAGTTTTGCGGAGATATGATTTGAGGAAGTTGGTCTTTTTGTAGATTCATGATTTACATTCCAAACAGGTGACCTAGGGAAAATCATCATAAATTTCTCTCTGGGGATCGGATTTAAATTTCATAAGAAGGTACAGAAATAGGATAGACTGCAGTTTTGTGTATGCATTTTTCAGATCCAAAGGTCGAAACAGTGACTCGTGGCACGTTGTACAAGTTCGCTCTACTGAACTAGTCTATAATCAAGTCACTGTGGGAGATTTCACATAGCTCTTCCTTAGAGAATCCAATTTGGGTCAGACTTGTGGCATTGGAAAGAGAACATAGAGGGCTACTACAGGTCACAAATTCAGAACTAGATGATCAGAAAGTATAGAGAAACATCAGAGGAAATATCGAGCTCCTACAAAGTGAAAAAAGGTGTGTAGATTTTCTTAAATTTTTGCTTAAGCTTGGTTTGAAAATTTCTTTTGAAGGAATTCAAAGAGCATAGTAGAGCATTATTATCGGTAACTGATACCCCGAGGAAAGAAAATGCAAACACCTAGTAAGGAACCTGAAAGCTCTAGCATGACTCATGAAGAAGAGGAAGAAATGCAACATGATATATGAAAATTACAAGACCAAGTGCAACAACTGTCCCTTACACAAAAAGGAAAAGAATCTAAGATGGATGGTTTAAAGAAAGGTGTAGAAGCTAAGAAGGATTGTATAAAGAAAGGCGTAGAAACTAAGATGATTGACGTGGAAGCTAAGATGGATGATTTGAAGATAGATTTGAAGACAGACGTGGATGAATTGAAGATAAATATGAATAAGTTGCTACAAGAAATGGGCAATAAGGCTGAAAGGGTACTAAAGGAAACTCATGATGAGAATAAAAGAAATGTTAATCATGATTCCATAGATGCTAATGTTGGATCGAAGACTCACCATATTCCAAAAATTGATATGAGGAAGTTTGATGGCAAGCATCCTGCCACATGGATATTACAGATGGAGCAATTCTTCGATCTCAATAATGTGCAAAACACACAAAAGGTATGTATGGCAACTTTATATTTGGAACCAAATCAGTTTGTGTGGCAACATGGCTTTGCTCTCGTAAACAATTATCACTTGGGCGATTTTTATGGAAGAATTGGTAGCACATTATGAGGATACAAAAATAAACACCTTTTTTAGCCAATTGATAAGTCTCAAACAAAAGGGTTCAATAATGGAGCACATTTAGGAGTTCCAAAAATTGAACATAAGGGTAAAAGATATTCCAGAGGAGCATAGGATTGATGTGTTCATGGGGTCTTTAAATGATAATATCCAACATGATGTTCGCCTTTGGGAACCTAATTCATTAGAGAAGGCATTCAGGTTAGCAAGAAAAATGGAAAGCAAAATTATGGCAACCAAGAAGCATACCACTCACA
>APFE030693822.1:29367-48654 GCA_000404065.3 Pinus taeda
TTTTGCCCTCTTTAGCTTTCCTCCTTTCTTCTTTGATCATCTATTTCAGACTAAAGGCATCAGCATAGATTCCTACCTTGCCCCAAGGAATCACCTGCAAAAACTGAGCTCAAACCCCGCACCCTGAATTGCACTCCCTCCAATTTGCCACCAAAAAATCCAAAAACTCTAAACCAATCCCCCATATCAGTTTACTAGCCTAAAATCCTTGTTCCTAATTGGTCAACTCATCCTATTGACAAGATCTACCGAATCTGACCCGAGAGAGCCTTCTCATACCTCGTAGGGCTAGCTACGAGGTGAAATGGTTTGATGTAGCCTTGAAGATTTGCCTTTCTCAGCCTGAGGTGAAATCTCAAGCGCTAATAGGTTTATCGGGAGGTGATTAAGCGGTAAGTGGTTTCAAGAGGGAACCCCCTGATTCCACTCACCGTTGGACATGTAGCAAGCAAGTGGGGTGAGAATACCACTTTATCGGGCATGGATTCTCCGCGTGGTTTGCCCACCCAAAATCCTTGCTTGTCGTTGGATCTATTGCGTGGGGATCAACAGTAGTGGAGAGACGTGCAAGTTGAATGATCGGCGTTAGGTGGTGTCTGTTAGATTTGACGGAGGAAGTCTACGGTGGAGATTGAGCCTAATAAAGTTTAGTGTAGATATTTGAGCCAAGGTTGTGGAAAAGTGGAACTTTAGTCTCGTGTGTTTGTATTGTTGTCCACCTTTTCCAAACTTAAGTGTGGGTTTTTGGTTAAGTCTGTTGTTTCAATGATAAGTGCGGGTTTGGTCTCTTCGCGAGGCCTTCGGTGTTCATGTCACATTTTATATTTTTTGAAGTTTTTAAGAAATAGGGTTGTTAAATTAGTTGTGGGGACTGTGCTCCCTGTTGTGCTCTACCTTGATCCAACCCTCCTCGGATTGTACAAGGACTAGCTTCCTTTCCCCTTTTTTGCAATATATAAAAAGTAACCGATTATGTTAAAAAAAAACAATAACTATAAATATCAACTCTTACCTTTAATTTTATTAGGTATTTTTGCCTTATTGTCTTCTTAATTTTGAATATTTTACACATAGTAATAATGAAGCAAGAAAATAATATAACAATAATGCAAAGTCAATTTTATTTAATATTAAGACATATATTTATACATAAATGAGAATTTTCTTATGAAACAACTAACTCTTATAATAACTCAAAAAACACTCCTTAAATTCACTTATGTTAATGTCAAATTATCTCTACACAATATATGCACTTTAATAGCTTTAACAATTATTCTTAATTAAACTAAGAACAATCCAAATGATTCATTAACCCAACATTTATCCCTCATTAAATGATCACCTGGGGAAATTCCAAGATCATCTCTCAATTCGTAGAACTTGCCCTTTGGTACTAACTCTTGAGCACACCTTGTTGACCAAAATCTCAAACAAAATGATACTATATATCTATATGTTTGGTTTTGTTGTGAATTACTAGGCTCTTAGGCATATAAATAGCATTTTGACAACCATAAGTCAAGTATGTTGGTTATTCCTACCACCAATATATATCCTACAAAATTCTTCTTTACCACTTCACATGTTGTTATATTATGTTACTTTGTATTGTGTGTTTTCCATGGAGAGTGAAACTATAGGTTGCTTCTTAGTACTCCAAGAAACTATTCATGAACTCATGCTAAATGTATAAATTATAGGTTTTTTTAATCCATCCTGTCCAATCTCAATCTGTGTAGCCAATCTATATATATATAAATATATAAATATATAAAAATAACAATATAAAATATAATATATAATTATACCAACTATACCACATACATAATTTAAAATGTTCTTAGTTGTTTCCTAATATATCTCGGGGTTCTAACGTAAATCTCAATACCATGTTGACTACAAAATCTATATATGGTAGAGTTGTATTTAGGTAGATCAAACTTCTAACCAATTGATGATATAGATATTAATAACTAGATTGGAGTCGTCACTTCTATATATCTTCAACTTGACTCAAAAGGATTTGTGCCTAGCTTGTAACTCATTTTTTTGAATTTCTTCAAAATATCAAAAGTGTACCTAGATTGTGACATAAATATGTTATCTTCTTCTTAACACTATAATGCCTATGAAATAGTGCAACTCACTAAGATCTATCATCTCAAATTCAATAAACATGTGACTTCAACTTCTAAAATGATTCAAGGTTGTTCCTTGTATAATTTAAGTCATGAACATGTAACGCTACTATAAGAACTTCTAATCCTCACTAAAAGATAAATAGGTTGGGTTCAAATGAAGTCTTAACTAGACCATGATCCTAAAAGTATTTATTAAGATTGGAACATCATGCTATTGGTTCTTGAATGTGATTTGGGTTGTACAAAGAGTGAAATAAAAGGAAAGAAAGGAATACAAACACACATAAATATAGAAAGCGCACTATAATAGAGTGAAAACCATAATGGGGAAGCAATGGTCCCCATTATGTTAGGTTCATGTTAGAATAATGAGTGTTGTTGATAAATGACAACAAGAAATTCCAGTTTAATTTGTCCTTGAATTAAAATCGAATTCCATTCTCATAGCAACTTGTAAATAGTTAATTAAGTTTAATTAACTTAATTAGCTTAGGAATTTCAAGTTGGAAGTATTTCTGAAGTCATGTATATGTTCTCCCTATATTATAGGGGTACAGGATGAGTTAAGTATGAGTTGTAATTAGTTAACTCAGTTTACTGAGTTAACTCCAGTTAAATTAGTTCCAAAATGTTTGAGGAACTAATAGTGAGTTAACAGTTAGTTGGTGCACTAATGCATTAACTAGTGCTACTCCAATTAACTAAATATTCCCTCATCAGAAACTCATGCATGTCGATTCTGAGAAAGACCTAGTTGAGACCAGAGTGCAAGGACAATGTACTATTGTAGAATTTTTTGAATTGTACAGATGGTGCAAGCAATCAGGAACTGAGCCTAGAAGGGATTGCATAGTTTTTGATGCATTGATTTCCCTTTAATATGGGCTAATCATCCATATGAGTTGTGCAAGGAAATAGGGACTTGGAGAGTAGGAGAATTGGATAAGTGTTGGCCAAGAGTTTTCTTGTGAGTTGGAGATTGATTTTACTGAGTGTTGGAATTGTTCTTGTGAGAACAAGCATTGTAATCTCATATTGATTTTCTAATAAATGAAATACAGATGGTGGGGTTTTGAGTTGTGGATTTTCTCAAATAGTTATTGTGTTATGTGCCATTGATTTGTCTTCCTCTTGCTATTATTTTTTTCATCGATATATTGGCTTCCGCTAGTTGAAAGAAGAAGTAGATTCGTGTCCTGTGCTTTAGTAAATTTCATGAGCTTGTGAATCTACAGGAAATTCTACATAGTATCAGAGCTAAGAACATTATACTAGAGGAGATTTCAAAGTTTTTGAGTTCAGGGTTATAGGTGAAATTCAAATTTGCATTTCATACTTCAGGATCGTGGCGTTCTACGGTTTGTGGCTCGAGTATGCCTTGGAAGCCAGCTTGAATTTTATAGTATGGAGGGACAAGATGGAGGTTGTGCTAGAAGATAATGGCTTAAAGGAATTCATTGAACAAGAATTCCCCAATCCAGTAGCATCGAACGCACAGAACTTGGCTGAATGGAAGAAGTGGGTGGTGAAGGCAAGGCAGATAATCCTTGAGGGAGTTCGAGACCACATTGTCTCGAGTCTCCATGGCAAGGAAACTCCGCACGTTATGTGGAAAACATTGATAGATTTGTATCAAAACAACAGTGACCAAAGGAAATTGGCACTGAAGGAAAAACTTCAAAAAATCAAAATGGAGAAAGGCAAGACTATTTCTAAATACTTGACCAAGTTTACTCAATGTCGTGATGAACTTGAAAGTGTTGGAATCACGGTTGCCGAGGAGGATATGGTGAGTCTTTCTCTTCTAGGACTCCCAAAGAGTTGGCATAGTTATTAGGACTCTGTCAATGGTTGGGAGAAACTACCAGATTGGGAATGATTGTGGTCGGATTTGATGCAGGAGGAAATCAAGAGGAACACCAAGGATGGCTCTTCATCAAAGACTGATGATGAAGAGAATTGTTCCTTAGCGATTAAGGCGAGGAAGGGAAAAGGGAAAGATTCCCATTCCAAATTGGATTCTTATCATGGAGGTAAGAAAAAAGATATGACAACATTTAAATACTTTCATTGTCATAAGATGGTGTTTTGGGAAGTTTTAGTGTCTACAGATAAACGCTTAAACCCCTAGACTAGTAACTAAGTCTAGAACAATAGTGCAAACCATTATCTACTTTTTCTATGACCAATAGATTAAAGAAGACAGTAAAAAAGCCTACCTAAAGCTTTCGCTTACTCCTTATCTCCCTTGACCAATTCTATCGCTCCTTTCCGTACTTAATATGCTTGAAGAGTACCTACACATAGATGGAAGACAAAAACCGGTCAAAGCATATGATAATGATCTATTGATTAAACATAACATGGAATCAAGTACATAGTACACATATGAAAGCATCAATGAATAACACAATAATATGCAAAAAGCTTTGAACACTTTATTAATAAAAAGAAGAGTTACAACCCAATTTGCTTGATTCAGCATCACTCCTCCAGTTCAATCCCATCCTCTCTTCATAACAAGCAAGACATTTTGACATCATTACAATACTTGAAATCAAATCAAGTCTCATACTAACAGTATATCCCTATAATTCAATGATTTCTAGCCTCTGATCACTTAGATGAGTGGTCTTCTATAGTTGAATGAAGGAAGTTATGCCATAAATGGTGATAATGAATTCCCTCCCAAACTTAGGATTTAGTTCCATGGAGGAAGGGATAAAGGGATTGATGTTCCTTAACTCCTTATCTCATCCAAATTCGAGCCCAAAGGAGTAGATAAACTTGGGAAACTTCTAGATGCATCCAATGGATAAGAAATTCCCAAACCCCAATGTAATTTCGCTCAAATTTCCTAACATAGGCCAAAGAGGGCTTAAGTGCACTGCATAGCACCCTATCAGTGTATTGGACTACACTGTAGCACACCCTGATGAAGGCCTGCCTGCACTGATCTTCTTAGAGGTTGTTTTTGGATGATTTCATTCATGAAACTTCTTGGGAAGCTAGGCATTCTGATGGTTGACTTCTTTAGGGCATGTAACAACTGAATTAGGTTTTGATGGACCCTAATAGTACTGATATGTAAGTTGGGTTTGATGTTCTCAAATGGATCTGTAAAAGTTTCCCCCCAAAGCATGAAGTCATAAATATGTATGTTGAGTGAAATGCTTTATCATGTGGAGAGGAGGTTTCGAAGCGAAAGATGGCCTGCATCAATTACAATACATATATCATGATAGTTTGATTTTTTCTCATGAACTTGTTGAGGGAAGGCATACCCATGCTCAGCTTATAAAATTTCATTACATGTACAAATATAGCCGTCTACAGATATCGACTCATGAATGGATGACCATGAATGTAAGGCCATTGTACATTTGATTTAGTACTCTTGAAAATATTGCAGCCCGGATGGATGAAACTAGATCCAGGGTCTTCAATCTCGTTCAATATTTCGCTCAAGTACAAGTCTAACCATGTGAATAGATGATCTGAAGTCGAACATGGGAAGACATCATCTGATTATGAGCCAATGATGTAAGTCGTTAACAGACGCAAGAGGAATCACCGATAATGATAATGACCCTCAAGGTACTACAATACATTTTGCATGGTGTGAATAAATGATTTGATGTCGAACACCATACAAAGTCTTTCAGTCGAAGGCCAGTGATGTCAACCTATCACCAAAAGTGAGAAACCTGCCATTGATGTATGCAAGCGTCAAGGTACTGAAGGGGTGTTTCTAAGTCAACTTCTTGGATAATGTGTTGTTGTCGACAAGAAGCGACTCGTCGTAGGAGGGCCTTGATGTATCCAACATCAACAACACGAAATGAGGTAAATGATTTTGGAGATGAAAAATGACTAATGACGAAAGGTTCAGGAATGGCGGTCATGAAAATGAAGGTTTACGATATTGCAAAGGATGAAGTTTGAACTGAATGACTTCTCTTAAACATTTATAATAAATATTTCGGCGTAAATCACATGCAGAAAATATTTGTCGATGCGTTTCGAACCAACAAGTGTGGTTCATCGTTAGGACAAGTTGAAGAAACAGATCCAGCTTAGCATATTAAATAGTCTGAGCAGAGCCTCCAATAGCTAACTTGACCAACGGCTACTTTTGACTTTAGGACCAGGGTCATAAAAAATTATTATAATTTAATGGACAATTAGTTATATTAGGTGACCAATAAAAATATATAAATATATAAAATAATTAAATGGTGTTAATGGTTAGTTAAACAGGAATTGTTTAATAATTAAAAATTATAAGTTATTTAGTATTTGAATGGGAATTAGTTATATAAAGGACCTTTCTTATATGTATAAATTATATGTGTGTGTGTATATATTATATATATATATATATATTATAAAGTAAGATTCATAGGTTGTTAAGATAAAAGTTAGTTAGAATTAATAAAAATAATGGAACGTGGAAAATTAGTTAACTTAAATATCTAAATTGTACACTAAAAATAATAATAAAAATAATTAATTAATTACAATAAATAAAATAATATTATATAATAATAGATTAATAGTAAAATAAATAATAAATTAAAAAAAGAAAATACTAAAAAAAAAAAAAAAAAAAAACAATATATATAAATATATATTAAAAAAAATATATATATATATATATAATATATATATATATAATATGTATGTATATAGATAAATTAATTAATTAATTAAAAAATAAATAAATCAAGCAAGCGATACAATCTAAAAAGAAGAAGGATAAGAACAGGATCAAAAGAAAACTACAGAGCCAAAAGGAGAAACCCTAGGAGGAAGGAAAAGACAAGGCTCCACGGAAAAAGATCTGTGAAATTAAGGGAAACATCGAAAGCTAGAAAAAGCAAGACTAGGAAGAAAGGGCAGGGATCTAGCAGCTACTGATCTTCCAGCCGTCATCTCTATTAAGATTGTTCGGCCTTCTTTCAATTTCAATAGCTTCCCTGTTTATGGTGATGGAACTGCCAACCTTGGCAATAACCTTGGCCTCCTCAATACAAACCTGATGCTTGGTCTTTTCCGCATGCTATGATAACGCTGAAGACTTGGTTCTCCCATGTCTTAGGTTAGCTACATGTTCGTTGATCCTTTGATGGATGGAGCGCCCTGTTTCCTCGATATAGGGGGTCCCACAAGAACAAGGGATCAAGTAGACACCCTTCATGTCTTTAGGGTCAATGGGAACTTTCACCGATTGGAGGGATTTGAAAATAATGTTGAGGGGCCTAAAGGTTGAGGGAATATCATACTTCTTGAGAATCCAAGCAATCTTGTTCGTGGTTCCCTGGACATAGGGAAGATGGACACCTAGTCGGCGCTCCTTAGGTTCTTTTTTAATTAACGAGCTTTTAGAGGCTTTAAGGAAAGCCTTCTGACCTAGGCGCCTACTATAGCCATTCTCCACAAAGACATTAAGGAGATGGGATTTCTCCTTATCAAAGCTCTCCCTATTAGAAATCCTCAGGGCATGAGTAGCGAGGGTGTTAAGAACACCCAACTTTTGAGCAAGGAAATTATGGGAATCGACATGAAGATACTGCTCAGTATGCGTTTTCTTTCAGAACACTGAGTGGGAGAGTGAACCATCCTCATTCTTAGATATAAGAATATCCAAGAAAGGGAGGCAACCATTGACCTCTTTTTCCATAGTGAACTTAATGGCAGAGGACTGACAGTTGAGGTGATTGAAGAAGAGATACAACTCCTCTTGGCCATGGGACCAGATGACATTAGTGTCATCTACATACCTTTTCCACATCTTGGGAAGGAGACAAGCCAAGGCTAAAGCTTTGGCTTCGAAATATTCCATAAAAAGATTCGCAACAATAGGGGATAGGGGTGAGCCCATGGCAACACCACAAGTCTATTCAAAGAACTCACCCTCGAAACAGAAGAAAGTGGAAGTGAGACAGATCTCAACCAGATGTGCGGTATCAGGATCTGTTAGGTGATAGATCACTTCCATGGCTTCCTTTATAGGGATACAAGTATAAAGGGAGACCACATCAAAGCTGACGAGAATGTCCTCAGGGTCAAGCTTTATGTCATTAAGCTCTTTAACGAAGCAAGCAGAGTCTTTTACGAAGGACTCTGTACGGCCAACCAGGGGTTTGAGCTTAAGGGCAAGGAACTTAGCTAGAAGGTAGGTCGGACCACCAATGGTGTTGACGATAGGCCTCAGGGGGGCCCCTTCTTTGTGAATCTTAGGCAGCCCATAAATCCTAGGGGTAATTGGACTGCTCTCAATGAGCTTATGGCAAAGGGAGCTCACAGAGCTACTGGACTTGATGGTGAGAGCCGTCGTCCTGGAAATTTTCTTAAAAGGGTTCTTGGGTAATTTTTTATAACTACCACTATTGTAAAGATGATCTAACATCTTCTTGCGGTAATCATCCTTGTTAAGGATGACCACAGCCCCTCCTTTGTCAGCCCTCAGAACAACGATATCATTGTTCTGGTTTAAGGATTTAAGGGCAATGAATTCCTCATTACCGAGGTTCTTCCGAGGAGGCTTAGCCTTTCTCTTGAACATGTCGGTGACACTAAAATGAATTGGTAGCATTGACCCAAAACAAAGTAATGGATGGTATGATAAACCAATGGTGTGATAACCATCAAGCTGAATGACCCAACCCACATAGTCACAGTGATGAGGTGAAAGTGTCATGCTCAAGAGCGACTTGCTACCATAAAGTGTTCTCCCCTTTTTCCCATTTTCCCTAATCATTGTTGACCAGTACCCCTTTATTTTTATCAAGCTTGAGGAGGATAACATATGCTTGTTGTATAGTTCCACCATTCAGGTGAATCCATCACTATTTGATGCTTTAACGAGTCTAGTGAAGGTGAAACTTGGTCTCGTCTAGATGGACAAGTTTGTCGCTATTTGATGTTTTTAACGAGTTTAATGACAAAGATAACTTGGTCCTTTTCATGTTTAGAGAGTTTGAAAAGGGACTAAAAGGAAACTCCCAAAGTTCTTTTTCGTAGATTTGTCTCTCAAGTCTGAAAAAGCCTAAAACAATACGAGAGAGAACCTATTGATCATGTTCAATCAACGTATTCCTTTCGTAGTTAATCTATCTCAACCCGAAAAAGGGTTAAACTTATACTAAGTAGATATCAATTCTAATTCGTTAATGAGCTGGAAATGACAAGCGCTCGACAATATTTTCATGTTCAGAGAGTCTGAAAAGAGCTTAAAGAGGACTCCATTTTGAGGAACGAGTGGCATCTAAGGTAGCAACTGGTTCTGATGATGTTGGAACTTCTCAAAACATGTTGATTTATGTGAAGAGGCTAGCTAATAAGACTACTCATTGCAATTGTTCCTCAAAAAGGGTAAACAACCAAGTGAAAGCGTATGATCGGCCAAGGGATGGTGTTGATGGGATGAAAACAGCCAAGGCTCATCTGATGAAAAGGCTGATAAAATGGAAATCACAAGGGTTAAAATTGAAATGGGTTCATTTTTACACAAGCTTGAACCATAAGGAACTATGCTTGGATTCAGTTTCATGTTTATACAAGCTTGAAACAAAAAACTATGCTTGAATTCAGTTTCATCTTTACACAAGATTAAAACGAAAAACTATGCTTGAGATTGGTTTACATGCCTCCGGCATGATGAAAGGGAGAGTCTCTTGTAACCAGATGGAAGTCGTTGCAGTGAAGTAAGACGATTATCCAACACCTTTTTGGCTTCGTCCAAATAGGGACAAAGGTGAATGGGGTGATTCCCTTCACATAACCTACAGGGAAACTTAACTTTACCACTAGGTGCATGCCCCCCAAGCTTCATTACATTCACCTAAGTAGACTACTCGTGGCTATTAAGTGGATGGAATGAAGGTTTTTTTACGAGATCAAGTGAAATAATATACTGGGATTTTACGAGATCTAATCAAAGACTCGAATTGGAACTTTACTCCAGGGGTCCTTGTGTCATTTTTTAATGAGCTTGACACAAGACAAGGAACTCTACTCATATTCCTTGTTTCATTTTTTAACGAGCTTGAAACAAGACAAGGAACTATGCTCATACTCCTTGTTTCATTTTTTAATGAGGTTGACACAAGACCAGGAACTATCCTCATACTCCTTGTTTCATTTTTTAACGAGGTTGATACAAGATAAAGAACTCTCCTCATATTCCTTGTTTCATTTTTAACGAGGTCAACACAAGACCAAGAACTATCCTCATGGGGGCTATTTCATTTTTTTAGTGAGGTTGACACAGTAAAATAACTATCCTCACAGACCCTTGTTTCATTTTTTAACGAGGTTGACACAAGACAAGGAACTATCCTCATTGACCTATTTCCTTTTTTAATGAGGTTGACACGGCAAAAGAACTATCCTCATAGGAACTGTTTCATTTTTTACCGAGGTTGAAACAGTTAAAGAACCATCCTCATATCTTTGGTTTCATGACCCATACGAGGTCATGAAGGAGAGATCTGGTTCCAATGCCCCTAGTACATGTTGTACAACATCACTGAATTGATTGCCAGTTGATGTAGGTATGGAACAGATTGCCACATAATTAGCCCATGGCAGGGATGATACCATTGGTACAAAAGGACCATTTAGGGAAGATGGTTGACTGGAAGCCATATTTGGACTGGGAAATGAAAGCTGGTCAACAGTGACAATTTTGTCTTCATGCGGGAAACAAAGCACTCGAAAGAGTGTTGAAACAATATCTCCCATGCCATAAACATAGTCGCGCCCAAGAAGTAAATTGTAATATAAAGGACCTGGGACTACCATCATGTTCAGATAAATGATTTTTCCTCCCAAAGTAATGGGTAAACAAGAGAGGATCCCTAATGGTTGACTGGTTCCTCTGTTAAAAGCCAACATATTCTGGGTAACTGGCACAAGTGGTGGTGAATCGAGCGCTTGCCAAGTAGTTAAGGAAAGGATGCTCACTGATGCACCTTCATCTATAATAATACCAGATACAATCATATTACAAACCTGTACTACGATCTAGAAAGGCACTTAGGAAGAAAGGCGGAATCCTGCCAATCGATTCCAATCAAAGGAACTGACCAGACTACTTGGAGGGGGTCCCATAGAAATGGGAGAATTAACCCCTTGAGTTACGAGAACGAGAGGATTTTCCTCCTATCTTGATGGAACAGGTGAATTGACCCCAATCTCATTTGAATCTAAAGAAACAAAAAGAACTTGAGTGGTATCATATTCACTCTCTTCAGGAAAGGTACGATTTACTGAAGGTGAAATCAGGTCAACTGTTATCACGACCTGTTGATTTGGGTCAGGTATAGACTCATAGGATTCACTTTCAGAGAGAGTGGGTTTGACCGACGATTGATTTTGGTCAGTTAATTCATCTACTAGTGAAGGGTTTAAGGATAGTTTCCTGTAACCAGATGGAAGTCGTTGCGGTGAAGAAGGACGGTTATCCAACACTTTTTTGACTTCATCCAAATAGGGAAAAAGGTGAATGGGATGATTCCCTTCACATAACCTACAGGGAAACTTAACTTTACCCTTGGTTCCATGAACTTTACTACCAATAGTTGATGGTGTGTCACCAAAATGATCCCTATAAGTTGATGACACAGGATGATGTGAACGAAGACCATTCTTCTAAGATCTAAGTAATATCAAGACAATTTCGAATAAGATGGTCTCCCGCACAAAGTTTGCATGGATATCGAACTTTGTGAGGCTTGATGGACAGTTTCTCATCAGATGTTGCATTCAAAGCAACGGTTTCTTGGTTGCCCCTCTACTGAATTTGCTTCTTCTTCTTCTTCTTCCCTTTCTTCTTCTTCTTGGCCACCTGCTTACTAGTACCAATACTTTCACCAGGCTAAAAGGAAGAAGGGGAGGAAGAAAAAACTGAGGAAGAAGGAAAAGGGTCAACTTTAGGATCAACTGGAGGTTGATTTTGTCCAGTTGGAGTAGTACTCGATTGCAGAGAAATCGTGACATTTTGAACCAAGGAGGTTGAAAACAACCATACTAGAAAGCCAATGGTAAGTCCTGGAAGGGACAACGTAGCCATATAAGGAGCACCAATATTTCCAAAAGAAGGAAAAGGACTAGGATTCCCATCTAAAGGAATTCCTTGATCGGTGGACTCTGGATTCGTCACCATATGTCTCAACCTAAGATCAACTAAGGAGCGAGCGTGGAGGAAGTTATTTGCAGTCAATTAATTTAATTTTAATCAAAGTAAAAAAACAGAAAAAGAGACGGATGTTCTAGGAAAATGGATTACCAAGTAACTGTGAACTGTAGAATACCTCCTGGCGAACCAAGAAGTATGGGCAGGCAATCTCCCCGAATGTTGTGTTCAGTGTATCACAGTGTACAAGGTGGCCGACTTGGTTACCTAATGATGGATAGAAACCTAGTGTTGTCCTCCCATATATACCCGAAATTACATGGAGGCCCAATCCATATAAGCGTTGTCTAATGCAAAACCGCACAGAGAGCATTCCCATATACGTTACATATTGTAACACCACCCTATATACCTGAAGGTACATGGACAAGCTACGATATACTCACATCTGTGGAATGAGGTATCACACTTGAGATGTATTGCAGACAAGTTAGCGACAACTGCTTTGTTTTACGACACCAGAACACGTCTATAGCCTATAACCACTAAATGTTCTCGTTAATGACAATGCTCCATTAGGTAAATTGATGTTTATTTTAAGTTGATATTGCTTAGGAATTTGCCTTACAAGTTCACCACGTGATGTATTCTAAAATTCCTAGGAATTCAACTATCATGATAAGCATTCTTTCCATTCAATTTAACGATGAAAATCCTAGCTACTTAGGGATAGAGCAATCAGATTTCTTTTGATGAAAGAGCAAAGAACACAATATAAATGAAAATTCCCTACACTATTCCTATCAACACACACAAACTTTTTAATGCAACATGCATGTATTTCTTTTCAATTTCCCTTAATGTGAATGAACAAAAAGGAAAACTAATGCACAATCGATCAATAAACTCTTTTCTTAAACATGATGATTTTGCAACAATTTCTTTTCAAGGAAAAGAAGACTTTATGACACTTTCATTTTCAAAGAAATGAGGAATTATGACACTTTCAACAAAAAGACTAATCATATGTACACATCAATCAATTGATCTTTCATGAATGAAGATTTTACAACAATTCAATTTTCGAAGGAAAAGAGGATTTTACGACACTTTCTTTTGCTAAAGATAATCAACCGAAAACTAACTTTCGACTATAGATTGAAAATGACAAAGTAAATACATAAGAAAGATTTATCAATCCTAGTCTAAGTAGGGCTAGGTAAGGAGATGAAAAACTATTTTTAGAGACAAGACATCATTGACATTCAGTAAATCATTCAAACAGGAGAAACTTGGGTAAAAAATTTAACTCCTAGATGGGAAACTGACCCTCAAGGGATCAGCGCAGGCAGCAGTGAGAGACAGTGTGCTTCAGTGCACTGGCTCTATGTGGGAAGTGCATTACAGCACATTGTGTCCTTCATTGGGCTACGCTGGTGACAGTAAGCCATTTTGAAGGCAATTTTGACACAGTTTTGACTCTATTTTCAATGAAAGAAGACTGAAATTCAATCAACGACCACAAGTACAGTATGTAGAAATGTCTTAAGAGGCTGATAAGCTACTAAGATGGATGATCATTCCCCAGTATGGTCGCCAATTTGTTTTGGGAAGTTTTAGTGTCTACGGATAAACGCTTAAACCCTTAGACTAGTAGATAAGTCTAGAACAACAATGCGAAGCATTCTCTACGTTTTCTATGACCAATAGATTAAATAAGACAATAAAGAAGTCTACTTGAAGCTTTTGCTTACTCCTTATCTCCCTTGACCAATTTTGTCGCTCCTTTTCGTACTTAATCCGCTTGAAGAGTACCTGCACACAGTCAGAAGACAAAAACCGATCAAAGCATATGATAATGATCTATTGATTAAACATAGCATGGAATCAAGTACATAGTACACATATGAAAGCATCAATGAATAACACAAGCATATGGAAAAAGCTTTGAACACTTTATTAGTAAAAGGAAGAGTTACAACACAATTTGCTTGATTCAGCATCACTCCTCCAGTTCAATCCTATCTTCTCCTCATAACAAGCAAGACATTTTGACATCATTACAATACTCGAAATCAACTCAAGTCTCATACTAACATCATCTCCCTATAATTCAATGATTTCTAGCCCTTGATCACTTAGATGAGTGGTCTTTTTATAGGTGAATGAAGGAAGTTATGCCATAAATGGTGATAATGAATGCCCTCCCAAACTTAGGATTAGTTCCATGGAGGAAGGGATAAAGGTATTGATGTTCCTTAACTCCCAATCTCATCCAAATTTGAGCCCAAAGGACTAGATAAACTTGGGAAACTTCTAGATGCATCCAATGGATAAGAATATTCCCAAAACCCAATGCAATTTCGCTCAAATTCGCCCAGTGCAGGCCAAAGAGGGCCTAAGTGTGTTGCATAGCACCCTAGTAGTGTACTGGACTGCACTGCAATGCACCCTGATGAAGGCCTGCCTGCATTGATCTTCTTAGAGGCAGTTTTTGGATGATTTCAGTCATGGAACTTCTTGGGAAGCTAGGCATTCTGATGGTTGACTTCTTTAGGGCATGTAACAACTGAATTATGGTTTTATGGACCCTAATAGTATTGATCTGTAAGTTGGGGTTGATGTGCCCAAATGGGTCTGTAACAGATGGGACATTTTGTTACAAATTATCCACTCTAGAAGTCCAAGGAGAAGTCCTTAGAAGGAGCAGCAGGTGAGGCTTTGGCCTCTAAATTTGAATTGGACTTTTCCCTCATTCCATGCATGGTGTCATCAATGTTGGGAAGTGTATGGTATTTAGACAGTGGAGCTTCATTCCACATGGCTAGAGACAAAGAGTTATTCAGTGGCCTGGAGGAGAAAGATCTCCATATGCATATTGAGATGGGTGATGACGAGAAGTATAGTGTTATTGGAATGGGCATGATTTCTTTTCAGAGAGATCACGTGGCTCCACTAACCTTGAAGAATGTTATGTATGTACCCAGGCTGAAGAAGAACTTGATATATGTTGCCATGCTTGAGGATAGAGGCTATGATGTGATCTTCTCAAAAGAAAAGGCATTCCTTTGACACACAGCCACAGGTCAAGTAAAGAAGATAGGGATTTGTGTGAACAATATCTATAAGTTGGAGGTAGAGGAGTGTGTTGCTTTGAGTTCAAAAGAAGAAAATATGTAGATCCAAGATGTTGACGAGTTGTGGCATAGGCGATTGGGCCACTTGCATCATGGGGCTTTGAAGATATTGCAGCAGATCTCTATCGATCTTCCCAAAGGTACGCTTGAGCAAGTTGATACATGCAAGGGGTGTAATTTGGCAAAATACACCAAGTATTCCTTTGGATACAAAGATAGTTGTGCAAAGTCTATTCTAGAGAGAGTCCATTCAGACGTGTGTGGACCATTATCGACAAGATCCATGGCCAACCACATGTATTATGCTATATTTGTTGATGACTATTCTCGTAAATGCTGGATATTTTTCATGTAGAAAAAGGATCAAACTTTCACAATTTTTTGTGAGTTCAAAACATTGGTAGAGAAAGAGTCATGTAAGAAGGTTAAAGCTCTTTGAAGTGATAACGATGATGAGCATGTATCAAATGAGTTTAAGAACTTCTATGCAGTAGAAGGGATTAAATGAGAGTTGACGACACCCCATAACCCTCAACAGAATGGGGTGGTTGAGAGGAAGAATAGAAGCATAGTAGGGATAGCAAGGGAAATGTTTCATGATCAGGGCCTACCACTACACTTGTGGGTTGAGGGATGCAACACAATTGTTTATGTTCATAATCGTAGCCCACATCGGATACTTGAGATGAAGACACTAGAGGAGGCTTATTTCGGTAAGAGCCTAGATGTTGGTCACTTCGGGATTTTTGGGTCATCAATATATTTCCATGTGTCCAAAGATGCATGGAAGAACCTTGACCTGACAACAGAGTTGGGGATATTTGTGGGGTACATTGATACACCTCACAACTATCGAGTGTACATGTCGACGAGTCGGATGACAGTGGTTCGTAGGGATATCAGATTCGATGAGGAGAAGGCCATGTTAGTTTCCCTTGAGAGGGAGCTTGAGCTATGTGAGGATGAGGAGATTTTACCTCCTAAGGTTGAGGAGCCTCAGATTGATGTGGAGAAGCCACATGCAGAGGTTCCAGGAGTGGATACATCCACTCAAGAAGAGTCTTCCATAAAGGGAAGAAAGCACACTAGAGAGGCTGACAGATTGTTGGATAATGCACAGGATAACGTGGGAGCACCCACTTCTCAGCGCAGGCAGAGGAGGTCACCTGATAGGTACACTGGATACATGGATCTTATGGGTGCATGTGTTGTGACAAAGCCATATTCCTTTCAGGAAGCAGTGCAGCATCTGATTTGGGTTGATGCGATGGTGGAGGAGTATGACTCCATAGTTCGAAACAGTGTTTGGGATGTGGTCCCAAGACCGGAGGACAAATCAGTAGTGAGCTCCCATTGGATTTACTAGGTAAAGCAAGCTGTATATGGTAGTGTGGAGAAGCATAAGGCCATATTTGTGGCCCATGGCTTTTCACAAGTAAAGAGGATTGACTATGATGAGACCTTTGATCCTATTGCAAGGTACTCGTCAATCAGATCTATATTGTCACTATCATCACAGATGGGTTGGAAGATCCATCAGATGGATGTGAAGACAACCTTCCTCAATGGCATTATTGAGGAAGAGGTGTACATAGAGTAGCCTGAAGGTTTTGAAACCTTTGACCATGAGTCACATGTGTGTCAACTCAAGAGAGCGTTGTATGGGTTGAATCAAGCACCCTATGCTTGGTACACTAGGATAGATAGCTACTTCACTGGGTTGGGATTCACAAAGAGTGAAGCATATATGAACGTGTACCACATCGTGGTGGAAGGTAAGATGTTGATCATTATACTATATGTTGATGATCTCATACTGACAGGTGATGAGAAGCTGATAAAATTTTGCAAGGAGGACCTTGCAAGAGAGTTTGAGATGAAGGACGTGGGGCTCATGCATTACTTTGTTGGCACAGATATATGGTAGGGAGATGGGGAGTTGCTTGTATCTCAGGGAAAGTATGCTAACGATATACTCAGGAGATTCTGCATGGAGAGTAGTAAACCCATGGAGACTCCCCTAGCTAGTAACTAGAGGAAGGAGGATGCTACTTCAGGGGAAGTAGTGGAAGCTATTGTTTACAGGTAGCTTGTGGGTTCACTCATGTACTTGGTGAACATACGACCAGATATCTGGTATGTAGTTAACCAACTTAGTCAAGCGATGGTTAGGCCTACCAAACTGTATTGGAAGGCGACAAAGCATGTGTTGAGATACCTCAGGGGCACTACTCAGTTTGGGTTATGGTACAGATGGACAGAGGGAGTGAAGCTTCAAGGCTTCACTGATGCAGATTAGGTAGGGATTCCATCCGATAGGAAGAGCACATCAAGAGGGATCTTTGGTATTGGGTCAACGACATTTTTTTGGTACAGCAGGAAACAAAGATTGGTTGCACTCAATTCGGTAGAGGCAGATTACATGGCTGCAAGTCAGGCAACATGTGAGGCTATCTGGATGAGGAAGATCCTGGTTGGTTTGTTTGGTCAGCAGATGGATTCTATTGTGATTTACTGTGATAACCAGAGTTGTATCAAGCTCTCTGAAAATCTAGTTTTTCATGATCGGTCCAAGCATCTTGATATCTGATATCATCATCTCAGATATTTTGTATTGAGGTGGATCTTGTTATTAGATTACATTGGCACAGAGGAGCAAGATGCTAACATCTTGACAAAGGCATTGTCAAGATTTAAATTTGAGTTTCACAGAGACAGGATTGGGATAGTTGATAATCCCTTTCTTGTTGAGATGGAGTGTTGAGAAATGGCAACAAGAAATTTCAGTTTAATTTGTCCTTGAATTAAACTATGAATTAAAATCAAATTATTGCTCATAGCAACTTGTAAATACTTAATTAAGTTTAATTAACTTAATTAGCTTAGGAATTTTGAGTTGGAAGTTTTTCTGAGGTCATGTATGTGTTCTCCCTATATTTTAGGGGTTCGGGATGAGTTAATTATGAGTTGTAATTAGTTAACTCATTTTACTGAGTTAAGTCCAGTTAAATTAGTTCCAAACTATTTGAGGAACTAATAGTGAGTTAACAGTCAGTTGGTGCACTAATGCATTAACTAGTGCTACTCCAGTTAACTGAATATTCCCTCATCATAAACTCGTCCATGTCGATTCTGAGAAAGAACCGGTTGAGACTAGAGTGCAGGTATAATGTACTATTTGTTGTAGAATTTTTTGAGTTGTACAAATGGTGCATGCAATCAAGAGCTGAGCCTAGAAGGGATTGTGCAGTTTTGGATGCACTGATTTCCCTTTAAGATGGGCTAATAAGCCATAGGAATTGCACAAGGAAATATGGACTTGGAGAGCAAGATAATTGGCTAAGTGTTGGCCAAGAGTTTGCTTGTGAGTTGGAGATTGATTTTACTGAGTGCTCGGATTGTTCTTTTGAGAATAATCATTGTAATCTCATCTTGATTTTCTGATATATGCAATACAAATAGTGCGTTTTTGAGATGTGGCTTTCCCCATATATTTATTTTGTTATGTGCCATTTATTTGTCTTCATATTTCTATTATTGTTTTCATCAATCTATTGGCTTCCGCTGGTTGAAAGTAGAAGTAGATTCTTGTCCTATGTTTTAGTAAATTGCATGAGCTTGTGAATCTACAAGAAATTCTAAAAGTGCACCGTGTACTTTAGATAATGAAGGGTTGGCCCCTTTTCATCACTATCACATTTGGTGATTTTATTTATTTTCTCCTTTTCTTCTCACTATCCACTCTCAGCTACTCTGATCTACTATGAGGGGGTTGACCCCTTGTCTTTTTTATTATAAAGAAAGAGATCCAAGAATCCAAAAAGGGAGTTTAATTGGGCTTACTCGAGAGAAGTATTATTAATAT